>CACVCL010019578.1:0-55000 GCA_902729485.2 Mus minutoides | reverse complement strand
ACCCTGGGAGGTCTCGGTGGGCGTTTTGACCAAATCATGGCATCTGTGAATACCCTTTTCCAAGCCACTCACATCACTCCTGTGCCAATTATAATAATCCAAAAGGACTCTCTCATCTACCTCCTCCAACCCGTGAGTAAACAGTGCCCCTCATCAGCACTCTGCTCACAGAGCCAGTGTTGCTGTAGAAGGAGAGTCCCTGCGTGCCTCAGTTTCTCAGAAAGCTCCCTTACTAGAATTGCTTTGTTTTATGAACACTGCCCTGTGACTGAACAACAAAAAGGTAGTTAAAAAATATCAAAAAAACAAACAAAAATCAGATTTTCTGTGGGTTAGTGCTTTCTGGTTTTGTTTTGGGTGTTTGTTTGGTTGGTTTTGTTTTTTTTTTTTTTTTTTTTTTTTTTTCTCAGACAGAAGAGAAAGAAAATCTTGCAACTTTTAATTAAATTGCCTAAGAATTAAATTTAGCACTTCTGCATTTTGAGTGGCTGAGTGTGAATGACACTCAAGAAAAGCCTCAACAGGGAAGCACAGCTTAGCAGGTATTTCAGATGGGATCCTCGTGGATTTGGAGTGCTGTCATTATGATTGGAAACTGGATTTGATTTTGCTTAGCACTTAAAAGGAAATCTTTAGCTTTTATTATTCATAAGTTGCCTGCTTATTAATTTTGCTCCGTCAAGTAATTCTCTAAAAATGACGTCACTCATTTGCAATGGTAAGGATCAAGAATTCTTCTGCCAGTGTAATGCACAAAATAAAATTCTTTTTTTTTTTTTTTTTTTTTTTTTTTTTTTTTTTTTTTTTTTTTTTTTTNTCATATATTTATTGTTTTTAATAGCTGAGTAGTACTCCATTGTGTAGATATACCAAATTTTTTGTATCCATTCCTCTGTTGAGGGACATCTGGGTTCTTTCCAGTTTCTGGCTATTATGAATAAGGCTGCTATGAACATAGTGGAGCATGTGTCCTTGTTACCAGATGGAATATCTTCTGGATATATGCCCAGTAGAGGATAGGGGACCATTCCATTTTACCTCTCATTGTATTTTGGTGTATTTATTCTTTTGTGTCTGCCTCATCTGTTACATGCTACCTGTAGTGTGCCAGCAGAGACTTCTTCTTTGGCTAAGACAGCAGGTCTCCTGGATACTCACCTTCGGTCATCACGTTCTGCTCTGGTTGCTTGGTCAGGTTTGGGTTTCTGACCTTGTTTTGTTACCCAGCTTGGTTGTTGCCTGCAAATTCATGTGAGGAAAGCGGAACTCAGGTTTCAGATTCCTTGCTGTCCTCTTGGGCATAAGGCTTGCAGCACTTGGTGCCTTTCCGCTGCAGTGCATGGCCTTGACGTTTAAGACAAGTGGTTACATTTGATCATTGCCCCCAGTTCATGTGAAGTGAAGGAGCTGGTTATAAACATAACCGTTCCTGCGGTAGTCAATTATCTGTACTTGGGGTTTTTTTGTTGTTGTTGTTAATATTTTTTTGTTAATATTTTTTATTAGATATTTTCTTAAATTACATTTCAAATGCTATCCAGAAAGTTCCCTCTACCCTCTCCCCGCCCTGCTCCCCTAACCACCCACTCCCACTTCTTGTCCCTGGAGTTCCCCTGTATTGGGGCATATAAAGTTTGCAATACCAAGGAGCCTCTCTTCCCAATGATGGTATAAAAACCACTCCTTTCCTGTCTGGGATACAAGAGAGGAAAGAAGGGTGCATGTTCCTGTGGGCACTGTCATCTTCCAGGTCGTACCCTCAATGATATGAAGGCCTCCTACCAGATTCCACTTCCATAGCCTGCTAGACTTTACCTCCACATTCCTACTGTATCCCAAAAGTGCCATCCTGGGCACCAAGCTTTGTCACATGCCAGAAGGGAACACTTAAGGTCCAGGGTAAAGAAGTAATGCAATGATTAAAGTTTAGTAGGTTTAGTAGATAAATTTGTTGAGAAAATAAATAATTTGGGCAACATGGAATAAGGAAAATATTCACAGAGAAACTCATCTTATCCATTCAACCTTACATTCACTCAATTCAGCAATTACTTAGAATTACTACACATACAAAGCTTTTTTATTTTTTTTTTCTAGAAATAAAGCAGTCCAAATGAGAGAAAATGCCATCTTCTTTGGGCATTTTACTGAGCTTACCTTTCCACACTCTTCAGGAGTGAGTCAAGGTTTCCTGGGGGAGATGAAGCGAAAGCCATTGAAGACAGGAGCTATAAGTAAAGAACCAGGTTTAGGGAATATCATGAAATGTTATTGGAATGTTACCTGGAAAATATGTCAGAAGAGTGGTTCTTAATATTTTTTTTTCATTTTATGCCCTGCAACTTCACTGTAATTGGTAGGTCCAGGGCTTTCTGAAGCAAGCAGTTTGGGAATCTCCTCATCACCACACTGATGTCTACCGAGAGTTCCTAAAGACTCTCACCCACTGTGTTTTCAAGTATTGATCTATTCTTTTCTCTCCTCTTCTGCCAATCCAACTGTGTATTCAGATTCGCTGATCGTGTTATATGTATTGCTAATATTCTCTTTCATAATGTTTATGTCTTGGTCTCTTTAGACTTCATCCAGATGCCCTCTGCCTACTCTCACTTCTCATTTTCTGCATCAGCAACATCTGGCTACTGAACCCCTCCACTGAGACTCTCATTCCCCCGTGATCGCACTTTCTCATATGCTTGCCCTATACTCACACTGGAATAATTCTTATATGTCATAGTAGTTGACTTTTATATTTTGTAACTTCAATTTCCTCTGTGTTGTGTAGTTTGAAGCTGTGAATTTTACATCTCTGAAATCTCCATCCAAGGTAGTTGTCAGAGGCATGGGTTAAAAGCAAGCCCCAAGGAGAAAGTACAACTGCTTATATCATCATCCTGAGTGGCCACCTATCCCTGTTCATAGGACCATTAACTACACAGGACATTTTGTCTGAGACTCTTTTGCAGCATCCAATAGTGTGACTCATTATTGTAATACCTCTGGGACCTTTGATGTCAAATGATGTGCCACCAAGTACCCCCGCTTCTCAGGTTTGTTATGGCAAGTTGTAGTTGAGTCATTTCTCAGCATCCAGTGAGAGTGTTTATACTCATCTTGATGTCTAGGGCCTCTGTTTTATATGGCGGCCCCAAGACCTCAACCTTTAGCTGAGGTTCACTGATTTAGAAACCGCTTTCAAGATGAAACTTAGGTTTAGTCTTTTAAATGGAAACTTGTTATTTTATCTCTAAGTACTGTTATTTTTAAGCAGATATGATGCATTTTAGAGAAATTTTTTAGGTTATTTTTTGTTGTTGCTGTTGTTGTTTGGTTTTTAGTATCTTTAGTATTTTCTGTCAGGTCTGTCAGAAAATGACTCTCTGTAAGTCATCAGTAATAATTAGGCTCAATTCTAACAAACTGTTATGGAACTCAATGTTTTCTTATTAAGGGAGAGTTTCATATAGTTCGATAGGTCTTTCTGGCTTACCTTGCAGACAGCTAAAGCTTATGGTGTAGTGGGGTGACTATGCCAGAGAAATTCTCCCTCTGTAATGACCACCTTAAGCAAGAATGCAGTTAGCCCGTGAATAAGAGCTTGGGCCCAAGAAGAAAAGGCACTATGTAAGCACAGAACCGTGCTTTGGTAGAACTGCTAGAAACTGCAGTTCTAAGAATGTTCAGGAATCCGGTCCCACGTGGCTTGAGAGCCTATAGTACAGTGTGCCACCTGTGCTCATTGAAGCAGAACTCTAGGTCCTCTAAACCTGCTAGTAGCTGTGCTACTGTGATTACCTACATCCCCATGCACAGTGCCCTGAATGTTTTCTCTGCAGTAATTCTGGGTTTGCAGTCTTAGAATTATGAGACTATTCCCTATCCTCAAGGCATAACTATTACATGCAGCAGGCCATATGCTCATACTGGGTCACACCCACATGCCACTTTGGAGTGGGTCAAGGCCTGACTCTGTGTTCTACCAGAGGATGAGGACTGTGGTCTTTACCACTGCATTCTAGGGAGATTTTTCTTAGTGTCTAGCCCTTGCCCCCTGATTTTTTTTACATGTTTAGTAAAAGAATGGCAAAAATATTTTAGTAATGGAAATGTAAAACGCAGAATGAGGGTGTGGGGCTTTACCTTTATGTCCTTAAGCAGTTTTGTTTATGTGTGTGTGAGATGTGAATAACCTAAATGAACTTAATAAGATGTATTGCAAAACTATTTCTCAGAAATAATTCTTAGAAATATTACTCAGAAATAAATAATTGAAAATGTAGGTTTATTCAACCTTAAACTGGAGTGCTTGAAGCTGAACTGTGTGACCTTTTGTTTTCTTAATGTTTATAAGATAATGTATGCAATATGTGCATTATTATATGAGCATATACTAGCTAATATTCATATTTGAGAGAAATATGCAGAAGAGATGTCCCACAGGATACTTGTTCATTGTTACTAGTAATTATAATCATGTTTTTAACATGGAAAGAAACATTATAAATTTTAATTGAGAACATTTTCAAATATTGTAGATTTAGGTTCAAGAAAGCAAAACTGCTGTGCTATAGCATCAAATGGAGAATGACTTAAGATGTTTAAATCAGTATTAATAGTTAACCCCAGGTAGGATGGTCATTTTGATGCTTTAATATGAAATCTCTCATTTAACCTTCATAGCAGTACTGTTAAAAAAGAAAAAAGAAAAAGCAAGGCAGATAATATAGTTATACTGTAAGGCTTCTGACTCAGCACTTTTTCTACAGCAGTACATCCTCTCTTATGGAATTAATGGACTAAGAGAAAAATGACAAGCTCTTAAAACAAGTCATAGCCCATAGGCAGGTAATTATCCATAAGCAGTGTGTAACTGAATGAATAGTTGCTGAATGTGTATGTACATTCAAATATTTATTCATATGCATAACATGCATACATGTGAATATTTTATGTGTACATATAAAATTCTATGTGATATTGATAGTTTTTACCTACAACATTGATTTCAAATAATATAAATATTAGGCACACTATGTTCTGGTCACTACTCTGATCTACTCCAGGACCCTATACATGCGAGACAATAATACTGCCACTGATTTATATCTGCACATTAATATGGAGTACAGTTTAAGGCTGAATCTTTCCTTGTTACTATAATTCCAAATTAAGAAAGATTACTTTCTGGATTTTTCTAAACAATAAAATCTAAATATAGCAATAATCTCTATCATATAAACAGATCCAATGATGTTACTATTGAAACACTCTTATATTAAAAACTAGTTAAACTGCCCCACCCAGGGATCCATCCCATAATCAGCCACCAAATGCAGACACTATTGCATATGCCAGCAAGATTATGATGAAAGGACCTTGATATAGCTGTCTCTTGTGAGGCTATGCCAGTGCCTGGCAAATACAGAGGTGGATGCTCACAATCATCTATAGGATGGAACAGAGGGCCCCCTATGGAGGAGCTAGAGAAATTACCCAAGGAGCAAAAGGGGTCTGCAACCCTATAAGTGGAACAACAATATGAACCAGTACCCCCAGAGCTAGTGTCTCTAGCTGCATATGTAGCAGAAGATGGCCTAGTTGGCCATCATTGGGAACAGAGGCCCCTTGGTCTTGCAAACTTTATATGCCTCAGAACATCAAGGCCAAGAAGTAGGAGTGGGTGGGTAGGGGAGCAGGGTGGGGGAAAGTATAGGGGACTTTCGAGATAGCATTTTAAATGTAAATGGAGAAAATATCTAATAAAAAAATTTTTTTGAAACTAGTTAAAGGGCTGGTGAGATGGCTCAGCAGGTAAGAGCACCGGACTGCTCTTCCAAAGGTGGTAAGTTCAAATCCCAGCATCCACATGGTGGCTCACAACCATCCATAAAGAGATCTGGCGCCCTCTTCTGGAGTGTCTGAAGACAGCTACAGTGTACTTACGTATAATAAATAAAATAAATCTAAAAAAAAAAAAAGAACTAGTTAAAAATCAACCTAAATGTTAATTATTCTGAGTGTTAAGTTTGGGAACAGATGTCTTCTTAACATTCTTTTACAATTGTAGTTGTCTGACATAGCTATCAAAAAAGAGTAAACTATCTCATGAGAGTTATTCAGTGTTTTAAAAATGTCATTTATAACATACACATTTGGTGTGTTTACTATATAAATGTTAATTGGTCAAGGACCCTTTTAAGCATTGGGACTAAAATGTGTACTTATTTTGATCTTTTTAAGAACTTCTGTATCAGCAATCATAGGTCCTGTGGTGGTCTCTCTGTTTTCAGATAGTCTGCACATGAGCTTTTCATGTAACTAACTTATCTAAGTGATCATCTGTGCTTGAGCAAGGTTATTTTAGCCATTTAAGACTGAATTGTGTGAGGGGATCATTTAGCATTGTTTAGTGTATTTCAGTTCACAGCTCCTTTCTTGTCTCCTTTCTGTATCTTTGTTCTTCATAAGCAGGATTTTAAAATAAAGGTTCAATAGCATAGGTCCCAGTGAATATGAATGAAGCTCTGTTCCCAGCATGCACCACTTTATTTTGCATGTTAGCACATTTCAGTTAGTGTAGGTCAAATCTCTTGGTGAATGGAAACCCCAAAGTAGCATTTGCTTTGATGGATAAGTTTGAACTATCATTTGAAGAAGGAAAATTAAAAATGTGATGCCTTAAAATTGAATTCTTTCTTTTTCCTCAAAAAATATTTTTTAGTAAAATCTGCTCAGGCTGTATGATCAGGAACCTTTCTGTGACAGACTATAGGTATTTTAGATCTGAGTCCCAAGTGATTGACACCCATGCTGGACTGAATGCCTGCTGTCAACACATAACCTTGTTTACCATATAACACATGTGTAAAGGAGGATTCCAGGTTTCCCATTCAAACTTTCTTATTTTCTGGTCCTGTGCTTCCCAGTGGGATAGAAACATTAGCTCTGTACATGAAGCATGAATTATCCTTTATCTCCAAGTTTGAGGACAGTTTGTAATACAAGATAATAAGATTTATGGCCAGGAAATGAGATGTCCAGGAGTTAATAGGTGTGCCTTTTACATTATCCTATCTCTGTCCAATGATTCCTCTTTAGGCTTCCCTTATCTGATATGGAATAGTGTTACGGTGTTGACTTCTGTCAGTTCATATCTCAGCCAAGCAAACTTCTAAACATGTTGTCAATATGCCTTCCTCATGATCTTAATTCTGTTTTATTGCTTTTTAGTTTTTTCTCTCATTTTCCCTCTCACTAGATTAATTACTTACTGTATAAAATCCTGACATTTTGTGCAATGTACATTTGCAGTGCTGGTAATGAATATGATAAAAAGGTGTTAATAGTTTGATCAAAAGAAGATGAATATTCATGAGGTAAATTTGGCATGCATGATAGTTTCTGATGCCAACTGAGGGCCCATGTCTGTGTGCCCACATACACATATCCTCACACAGTCTCATCTTTGATAACATCAAAGAAGTAAATCTCAGCAAGATTTACACTGGAACTTTCCATTCTAGACAGTTCTGAAAACCTTATTATTTATCACCCAACTTTAATTCCTGTTTTATGGAAAATCACTCTTTTCTTTTCTGCTGTATGTTTATAATACTGTTGAGTTTTGCCTTGTCTGTTAGAATCTAGCATAAATTATGCAATAGTGAAATTTCAACATATGTAGTAATCCATTTAATTGCAGAAATGTAGTGTACTCACAGAATGCTAAATACCAAATACAGGAAATGTCATATATGTGACTAATATTTGCCCAGCAAAACATTAGGATCTCATCATGTGCAGCAAAAGACATGGATCTGAAGTGTGGAATGCTGAGTGAAAGAACAGATGCAGAAAAACAAATCCCACATGATTCATCTTATGAGGATATTAAAAAGTATTGATTGAAGTGTGTAATAGTGATTGCTGGAGGCTAGACTATGAGTAGCAAAAATGCTGGGAAGTTACATAGCAGGGACTTAACCATAAATAGAAGTGACAAATTGTGTTGTTCTGCAGAACAGTGTAACTAGAGTTTCACAATATCCCATATATTTTGTGAGTAACTAGCAAAGAGGAGTTTGGAGGTTTCAAACAAAAGGTCACAAGGAAGAGATGGAAATGTTGATTACTCATGTTTGATAAGCACATATTTCACACATGCATTGAAATATCACAGAGTACTCCATAAGTATGGTGATTATTTAATGTTAATCAAATACTTCTAAAAATATCTGTGAAGTAGCTATTGTTAGCTGCCATCATTGATTTTCCATTGTACTGAACACATGAAAAGGTCTAAATTATCACTTTATTCCTTATAAATTTGTACAGTTAAAGTAATATTTTTTAAATAAAATTATAAATTGGTGATGAAATGTAGCATCTTAGTTAGGATTTCTATTGTTGTGATAAAACACCATGACCAAAAGCAACTTGGGAGGAAGGGTTTATTTTGTCTTATGGTTTGTAGCCCACTATCATGTAAGTCAGGTAGGATCCATGGAGAAGTATTGCTTACTTGTTCTTCATGCCTCCTCAGCCTACCATGTTAGACAACCCCGGACCACAAGCCCATGGGAGGCACCATTCACAATGGGATGGGCCATCCTACTTCAATCACTAATTAAGAAATTGTTCTACAGGATTGCAAAATGCCAATCTGGTGGTGGCGGCATTTTCTCTATTGCGGTTCCATCTTCCCAAATGAGTACGTATACCTTTTGTCAGATTGACAGCTAATCAGCACATGTAATCTCTCTCTGACAGTGACTGTAAAGGAGCTTCAAATCGCTTTATATCTACAGATAGCCCAAATCATTGATCTTTCCCAACCTTTCTTTCTCCTCCAGAAGTACTTGACTGATGTTCATTTCTCCCCTTTACTACACCTGTCCATATTCTTATTCTCGGGGCAGCTTTACCCTCAGTGCTCTGTGCATGCTCTAATCATTGCCCTTACTTTTTTACTCACGTCTTTGCTTTGGATCCTTTGATCCTCTGTACCAATGCAGCAACTTCCCCAGTGGAAGGTGTGAAGGTACTAATTTGTTTACCTCTGTAAATCATCCCTGGGCTTTCCAGAAAACTTTTCAGAAGTCATTTCTTTTCTTGTCCTCCTTCCTCTGTCTTCTTAGGTCCCTCTTCTTCACTAAGATAGTTAAACATTAATACAATAGCCTAACTGTACTGGCTGTTTTTGTGTATCAATATGACACAGGCTGGAGTTATCACAGAGAAAGGAGATTCAATTGGGGAAGTGCCTCCATGAGATCTATCTGTAAGGCATTTTCTGAATTAGTGATCAAGGGGAACAGGACCCTTGTGGGTGGGACCATCTCTGGGCTGGTAGTCTTGGGTTCTATAAGAGAGCAGGCTGAGCAAGCCAGGGAAGCAAGCCAGGGAAGCAAGCCAGTAAGGAACATTCCTTCCATGGCTTCTGCATCAGCTCCTGCTTCCTGACCTGCTTGAGTTCCAGTCCTGACTTCCTTGGTGATGAATAGCAATGTGGTAGTGTAAGCCTAATAAACCCTTTCCTCCCCAACTTGATTCTTGGTCATGATGTTTGTGCAAGAATAGAAACCCTGACTGAGACACTAACCTACTATTTTGTATGCCAGTTTTAAAGTGTTATTTGAAATCCTTGTATTTTAATGGGAAATGGGGCAACTGGATTTCAGAGCTATAGAATCCTTATTTCTCTATAAATATTTCAGTGACTTCTTTAAGTTAGTAGAGAAAATTTTTCTCTATGGATTTATTTATGCTTTATTAAACTAATTTTCTTCTAATAAGAATAATACCACACACCCAAAGTGTTTATTTTGTATGTGTTGTTTTTGTCAATTTGTAGAATAAAGCACCAGCATTCTTTTTTTTCCAATTTTTTATTAGATATTTTCTTCATTTACATTTCAAATGCTATCCCTAAAGTCCCCTATACCCTCCCCCCATTCCTGGCCCTGCTCCCCTACACACTCCCAGTTCTTGGCCCTGGCGTTTTGGGGCATATAAAGTTTGTAAGAACAAGGTGTCTCTCTTCCCAATGATTGCACTAGGCCATCTTCTGCTTCATATGCAGCTAGAAACACGAGCTCTGGGGGTACTGGTTAGTTCATATTGTAGTTCCACCTATAGGTTTGGAGACCCCTTCAGCTCCTTGGGTAGTTTCTCTAGCTTCTCCATTGGGAACCCTGTGTTCCTTCAAATAGCTGACTGTGAGCATACACTTCTGTGTTTGCCAGGCACTGGCATAGCCTCACACAATACAGCTATATCAGGGCCCTTTCAGTAAAATCTTGCTGGCATAACAATATTGTCTGTCTGCATTTGGTGACTGATTAGGGGATGGGTTCCCAGATGCAGCGATCATTGGTTGTCCATCCTTTTGTTTCAGCTCCACAATTGATCTCTCTAACTCCTTCCATGTGTGTTTTGGTCCTAATTCTAAGAAGGGGCAAAGTGTCCACACTTTGGTCTTCCTTCTTGAATTTCATGTGTTTTGCAAATTTTATCTTGGGTAATCTAAGTTTCTGGGCTAATATCCACTTATCAGTGAGTGCATGTTATGTGAGTTCTTTTGCAATTGGGTTACCTCACTCAGGATGGTACCCTCCAGATCCATCCATTTGCCTAAGAATTTCATAAATTGATTGTTTTTAATAGCTAAGTAGTACTCCATTGTGTAAATGTACCACATTTTCTGTATCCATTTCTCTGTTGAGGGACAGCTGGGTTCTTTCTAGCTTCCGGCTATTATAAATAAGGCTGCTATAAACATAATAGAGCATGTGTCCTTATTACCAGTTGGAACATCTTCTAGATATATGCCCAGGAGAGGTATTGCAGGATCCTCCAGTAGTACTATGTCCAATTTTCTGAGGAACCACCAGACTGATTTCCAGGGTGGTTGTACCAGCTTACAATCCAACCAACAATGAAGTATTGTTCCTCTTTCTCCACATCCTTGCCATCCTTGAATTTTTGATCTTAGCCATTCTATTTGGTATGAGGTGGAATCTCAGGGTTGTTTTGATTTGCATTTCCCTGATGATTAAGGATGTTGAACATTTTTTCATGTGCTTCTCACCCAGTCAGTATTCCTCAGTTGAGAATTCTTTGTTTAGCACTGTGCCCCATTTTTTAATGGGGTTATTTGATTTTCTGGAATCAACATTCTTGAGATCTTTATATATATTGGATATTAGTCCCCTATCTGATTTAGGATTGTTAAAAATCCTTTCCCAATCTGTTGGTGGCCTTTTTGTCCTGTTGACAGTATCTTTTGTCTTACAGAAGCTTTGCAACTTTATGTGGTCCCATTTGTCGATTCTTGATCTTACAGAACAAGCCATTGCTGTTCTATTCAGGGATTTTTCCCCAGTGCCTATATCTTCGAGATTTTTCCCCACTTTCTCCTCTATAAGTTTCAGTGTCTCTGGTTTTATGTGGAGTTCCTTGAACCATTTAGACTTGACCTTAGTACAAGGAGATAACAATGGATCAATTCCCAGTCTTCTGCATGATAACTGCCAGTTGTGCCAGCACCAATATTTGAAAATGCTGTCTTTTTTCCACTAGAGGGTTTTAGCTCCCTTGTCAAATATCAGGTTACCATAGGTGTGTGGGTTCATTTCTGGGTCTTTAATCATATTCCATTGATCTACCTGTCTGCCACTGTACCAGTACCATGCAGTTTTTAATACAATTGCTCTGTAGTACAGCTTAAGGTCAGGCATGTTGATTCTACCAGAGGTTCTTTTATTGTTGAGAATAGTTTTTACTATCTTAGGTTTTTTGTTAGTCCAGATGAATTTGCAAATTGCTCTTTTTTTATTAGATATTTTCTTTATTTACATTTCAAATGCTATTCTGAAAGTTCACTATATCCTCCCCCTGCCCTGCTCCCCTAACCACCCACTCCCACTTCTTGGCCCTGGCATTCCCCTGTACTGGGGCATATAAAGTTTGTAAGACCAAGGATCCTCGCTTCCCAGTGATGGCCGACTAGGCCATCTTCTGCTACATATACAGCTAGAGAAATGAGGTCTGGGGGTACTGATTAGTTCATATTGTTGTTCCACCTAAAGGGTTGTAGACTTCTTCAACTCCTTGGGTAATTTCTCTTGCTCCTCCATAGGGGGCCCTCTGTTCCATCCTTTAGATGAATGTGAGCATCCCCTTCTGTATTTCCATGCACTCACTCAAGATACTTATATCAGGGTCCTTTCAGCAAAATCTTGCAGGCATATGCAATAGTGTCTGGATTTGGTGGCTGATTATGGGATGGATCCTCGGGTGGGGTAGTCTCTGTATGGTCCATCCTTTCGTCTTACTTCCAATCTTTATCTCTGTAACTCCTTTCATGGTTGTTTTGTTCTCTATACGAAGAAGGAATGAAGCATGCATACTTTCGTTTCGTTCTTCTTAATTTTCTTGTGTTTTGCAAGTTGTATCTTGAGTATTCTAAGTTTCTGGGCTAATATCCACTTATCAGTGAGTGCATCTTTTGTTGTTGGGTTACCTCACTCAAGATGATATCCTCCAGATACATCTATTTGCCCAAGAATTTCATAAATTCATTGTTTTTAATAGATGAGTAGTACTCCATTGTGTAAATGTACCACATTTTCTGTATCCATTTCTCTGTTGAGGGACATCTGGGTTCTTTCCAGCTTCTGGCTATTATGAATAAGGCTGCTATGAACATATTGGAGCATGTGTCCTTATTACCAGTTGGAACCTCTTCTGGGTATATGCCCTGTAGAGGTATTGCAGGATCTTTCTGTAGTACTATGGCCAGTTGTCTGAGGAACCACCAGACTGATTTCCAGAGTGGTTGTACCAGCTTGCAATTCCACCGGCAATGGAGGAGTGTTCCTCTTTCTCCACATCCTCACCAGCATCTGCTGTCATCTGAGTTTTTGATCTTAGCCATTCTGACTGGAGTGAGGTGGAATCTCAAGGTTGTTTTGATTTGCATTTCCCTGCTGATTAAGGATGTTGTACATTTTTTCAGGTACTTCTCTGCCTTCTGGTATTCCTCAGTTGAGAATTCCTTGTTTAGCTCTGTACTCCATTTTTTCATGGGGTTATCTGAATTTCTGGAGTTCAGCTTCTTGAACTCTTTGTATATATTGGATATTAGTCCTCTATCAGATTTAGGATTGGTAAAAATCCTTTCCCAATCCGTTGGTGGCTTTTTTGTCTTATTGACAGTGACTTTTGCCTTACAGAGAAGCTTTGAAATTTCTTGAGGTCCCATTTGTCAAGTCTTGATCTTACAGCACAAGCCATTGCTGTTCTGTTTAGAAATTTTTCCCCTGTGCCCATATCTTCCAGGGTTTTCCCCACCTTCTCCTCTATAAATTTCAGTGTCTCTGGTTTTATGTGGAGGTCTTTGATCCACTTAGACCTGAGCATTGTCCAAGGAGATAAGAATGGATCAATTCTCATTCTTCTGCATGATAATTGCCAGATGTGCCAGCACCATTTGTTGAAAATGCTGTCTTTTTCCACTGGATAGTTTTAGCACCATTGTCAAAGATCAAATAACCATAGGTGTGTGGGTTCATTTCTGGGTCTTCAATTCTATTCCAATGATCTACCTGTCTGTTGCTGTACCAGTAGCATGCAGTTTTTATGCCAATTGCTCTGTAGTACAACTTGAGATCAGGCATGGTGATTCCACCAGAGGTTCTTTTATTGTTGAAAATAGTTTTTGCTATTCTAGGTTGTTTTTTTTTTTATTCCAGATGAATTTGCTAATTGCCCTTTCTAACTCAGTGAAGAATTGTATTGGTATTTTGATGGGGATTGCATTGAATCTGTAGATTGCTTTTGGCAGAATAGCCATTTTGACTATATTAATCCTGCCAATCCATGAGCATGGATGATCTTTCCATCTTCTGAGATCTTCAATTTCTTTCTTCAGAGACTTGAAGTTCTTATCATACAGATCTTTCACTTCCTTACTTATATTCATACCAAGGTATTTTTTATTGTTTGTGACTATTGTGAAGGGTGTTTTTCCCTAATTTCTTTCTCAGCCTGTTTGTCATTTGTATAGAGGAAGGCCATTGATTGGTTTAAGTTAATTTTATATCCAGCTACTGCACTGAAGCTGTTTATCAGGTTTACGAGTTCTCTTGTGGAATTTTTGTGGTCACTTATATATACTATCATATCATCTACAAATAGTGATATTTTGACTTGTTCCTTTCTAATTTGTATCCCCTTGATCTCCCTTTGTTGTCTAATTGCTTTGGCTAGGACTTCAAGTACTATACTGAATAGGTATGGAGATAGTGGTCAGCCTTGTCTATTCCCTGATTTTAGTGGGATTGTTTCCAGCTCCATTTACTTTGCTGTTGGCTACTAGTTTGCTATAAATTGCTTTTATTATCTTTAGGATGGACCTTGGATTCCTGATCTTACCAAGACTTTTATCATAAAGGGGTGTTGGATTTTGTCAAATGCTTTCTCAGCATCTAGCGAGATAATCATGTGTTTTTTTTCTTTGAGTTTATTTATATAGTGCATTACATTGATGGATTTCCTTATATTAAACCATCCCTGCATTCCTGGCATGATGCCTACTTGGTCATGATGGATGATCATTTTGATGTGTTCTTGGATTCCATTAGCGACAACTTTATTGAGTATTTTTGCATCGATATTCATAAGGGAAATTAGTCTGAAGTTCTCTATCTTTGTTGTGTCTTTATGTGGTTTAGGTATCAGAGTAATTGTGGCTTCATAAAATGAATTGGGTAGAGTACCTTCGGTTTCTAATTTGTTCAATAGTTTGAGAAGAACTGGAATTAGGTCTTCTTTGAAGGTCTGATAGAACTCTGCACTAAACCCATCCGGTCCTGGGCTTTTTTTGGTTGGGAGACTATTAATCACTGCTTCTATTTCATTAGGGGATATAGGACAGTTTACATCATTAATCTGACCCTGATTCAACTTTGGTACCTGGTATCTGTCTAGAAATTTGTCAATTTCATCCAGGTTTTCCAGTTTTGTTGAATATAACCTTTTGTAGAAGGATCTGATGGTGTTTTGCATTTCATCAGCATATGTTATTATGTCTCCCTTTTCTTTTCTGATTTTGTTAATTAGGATGCTGTCCCTGTGTCCTGTAGTGAGTCTGGCTAAGGGCTTATCTATCTTGTTGATTTTCTCAAAGAACCAGCTTGTTTGGTTGATTTTTTTTTTTAATAGTTCTTTTTGTTTCCATTTGGTTGATTTTTCTCCTGAGTTTGATTATTTCCTGACATCTACTCTTCTTGGGTGAATTTGCTTCCTTTTGTTCTAGACCTTTTAAGTGTGCTGTCAACCTGCTAGTGTATGCTCTCTCCAGTTTCTTTTTTGAGGAACTCAGAGATATGAGTTTACTTCTTAGGAATGCTTTCATTGTGTCCCATAAGTTTGGGTATGTTGTGGCTTCATTTTCATTAAATTCTAAAAGGTCTTGAGTTTCTTTCTTTATTTCTTCCTTGACCAAGGTATCATTGAGTAGAGTGTTGTTCAGTTTCCACGTGAATGTTGACGATCTGTTATTTATGTTGTTATTGAAGATCAGTCTTAGTCTATGGTGATCTGTTAGGATGCATGGGACAATTTCAATTTTTTTGTATCTGTTGAGGCCTGTTGTGGCTGATTATATGGTCAATTTTGGAGAAGGTACCATGAGGTGCTGAGAAGAAGGTGCATCCTTTTGTTTTAGGATAAAATGTTCTATAGATATCTGTTAAATCCATTTATTTCATAGCTTCTGTTAGTTTCACTGTGTCTCTGTTTAGTTTCTGTTTCCAGGATCTGTCCATCTGATCTATAATAAGTGTGGTGTGCTGAAGTCTCCCACTATTATTGTGTGAGGTACAATGTGTGCTTTGAGCTTTACTAAAGTTTCTTTAATGAATGTGGCTGCCCTTGCATTCGGAGAATAGATATTCAGAATTTAGAGTTCCTCTTGGTTGATTTTACCTTTGATGCATATGAAGTGCCCCTCCTTGTCTTTTTTGATAATTTTGGGTTGAAAGTCAATTTTATTCGATATTAGAATGGCTACTCCCGCTTGTTTCCTCAGACCTTTTGCTTGGAAAATTGTTTTCCAGACTTTCACTCTGAGGTAGTGTCTGTCTTTTTTCCTGGGGTCGGTTTCCTGTAAGCAGCCAAATATTGGGTCATGTTTGTGTAGCCAGTCTGTTAGTCTATATCTTTTTATTGGGGAATTGAGTCCAATGATATTAGGAGACAATAAGAAAATGTAATTGTTGCTTCCTGTCATTTTTCTTGTTAGAGTTGGGATTCTGTTTTTGTGGCTGTCTTCTTTTAGGTTTGTTGGAGGATTACTTTCTTGCTTTTTCTAAGGCGTAGTTTCTGTCCTTGTATTGGTTTTTTTCCTTTATTATCTTTTGAAGGGCTGGATTCGTAGAAAGATATTTTGTGAATTTGGTTTTGTCATGGAATACTTTGGTTTCTCTATCTATGGTAATTGAGAGTATTGCTGGGTATAGTAACCTGGGCTGGCATTTGTATTCTCTTATGTCTGTATAACGTCTGTCCAGGGTCTTCTGGCTTTCATAATCTCTGGTGAGAAGTCTAGAGTAGTTCCAATAGGCCTGCCTTCCTATGTTTCTTGACCTTTTTCCCTTACTGCTTTTAATATTCTGACCTTATTTAATGCATTCATTGTTTTGATTAATATGTGTCGGGAGGAATTTCTTTTCTGGTCCGTTCTACTTGAAGTTCTGTAGGCTTCTTGTATGTTTATGGACATCTCTTTCTTTAGGTATGGAAAGTTTTCTTCTATAATTTTATTGAAGATATTTGCTGGCCCTTTGAGTGGAAAATATTCATTCTCATCTACTCCTATTATCTGTAAGTTTGGTCTTCTCATTGTGTCCTGGATTTCCTGGATATTTTGAGTTAGGTTTTCTTTGAATTTTGCGTTTTCTTTGATTGTTGTGTCCATGATCCCTATGGAATCTTCCTCACCTGAGATTCTCTCTTCCATCTCTTGTATTCTGTTGCTGATGCTTGTATCTATGGTTCCTGACTTATTTCCTACAGTTTCTATCTCCAGGGCTGTCTCCTTTTGGGTTTTCTTTATTGTTTCTACATCCATTTTTAGATCCTGGATGGTTTTGTTCAATTCAATCGTCTGTTTGTTATTGTTTTCCTGTGACTCTCTAAGGGATTTTTGTGTTTCCTCTCTAAATGCTTCTAGTCGTTTACCTGTGTTTTTCTGTATTTCCTTCATAAAGTCCTCCATCATCATCATCATGAGAAGTGACTTTAGATCCATGTCTTCCTTTTCTGGTGTGATGGTATATCCATGACTTGCCATGGTGGGAGAGTTTGGTTCTGATCATACCAAGTAACCTTGGTTTCTGTTGCTTCTGTTCTTATGCTTGCCTCCTGCCATCTGATTATCTCAAGTGCTTGCTGTCCTCAATATATCTGATTGGAGTCTGTCCTTTTTATAATCCCAGTTGATTCAGGACTCCTCAGAGTCCAGCTTTCACTGTGATCCTTTGAATGTGGGCTCCTTGAACCTGAGATTCTGGGTGTGTCTGATTCTTGGCAGTCAAGTTCTACTGAGACCCTGAAATACTGGTGTGACCTAGTTCCTGTTATCCTGGGATACTATTGTCCTAAGATCCTGGGCCTGTTATAGTACCCGGTAGTGGTGTCTCCTTTGAGGAGCGTGGAGCTATTTGTTCAGTAGTCCCAAGAACATGTGGAGAGTCTTCTAGGGACCGTGGGGGTGTCCACCGACCCCGCGCCCAAAGGTAACCTGGTACTGTAGCCAACCAGAAGGGACCTGTGCCCCTGGTCTGGCCGATCCTCTGCTTCACCAACAACATTCTTATAAATACCTGTTATGTCATAGTACTCCACTCAGTACTGAGTACAGAAAGCAGGGATGGTACCAACACCATCAGAGTGGAAGGAACATGGAGATACATACTGAAATTCTGAAACAGTGTGACCAAGCTCCGAGCAAATTAAAGATAGCTTAGAGAAAAGATCTAACCAAGATAGGACATGGAGTTGGTAGTCATTCATGGATAGTATCCCAGATGAAATGATATCTGAACTCAAACATAATAGAAAATTATAAATGGAATGAATAGATATTTAATGTGGTACTTTGGAGAACATAAGGCAGCACACCAGGTGCTACAGCTGGATGTAAGGGCAGGAGGCCGGGTGCAGCTACAATCCCAAAAAACTGTTTGTGTTGTAGGCCAAGGTCCAGCAGTGGTAATTTTATTTTTTAAAAAAATGGCATTTTATAATAAATTTTAATAGTTGGAAACCACTGGAAACCCCAGAAAGAAATGATAATTAATTTTCAGAAGTAAACATGAATATGAACACAATATAGCAGTGTTTGTTTGGGACATGCACAGGAAAGTTTTTGAAGAGACACTGAAGAGTCAGTATTATTGATGCCTAGGCTACAGACCTGGTTACTGGGTGTGCATTTTGGGATAGAAACTTTCCATCAAAATGAGAAACTGTCCAATTGAATCTAGTGTGTCAAGACACTGAAGTATTTCTGGAACCAAGCAAAGTAGAAGGGTGTCTGATCTAGGCTGGAGTTAGTCTATATGGGAGATGCGTGTGCAAGTGTGAGTGCTTGTGTATGGATTATACACATAGTACCTGAAGCCTTGTAAGAGAACTATTCCAGACAGAGAGTAAAATAAGCAAGGGCAGTCAGATGGACCTATGGAGTACCTTGCCGGAGAAGTACCGCAGATTTTGAGTCACAATGTGATTAGGAACTGGACTACTCATTTTGGGTGTGAAACCGAGGTAGAGTAACATATCTTTCTTACAGTGCTGTTTACCAGCTCCATAGATTCCAGGTGGCTTCCTTCCCTCTTCATGTGTTCCTGACCATCCTTGGGCTCAGAGGTCAGATGTTCTAATGTCCTTTTCAAGTCTGGAGAAAAGTGTTACATTGATTATCTTTCAAAATGGCTGTTGCTAATCTTTTCTCTGTTTTTGTGAAGTTAGACTTTGCTTAGAAAAAAATCTTTCTGCATGTCACTCATTTTAAGCTCTGCTGAAAATTTGAAACTTACAGACTGTGCTTGCAAACAAACCCTGTTAAGTCTCCTTCATCTGGATTAGTTTTATAATTTTGTATCCTCATCCACTCTGGCTTTGTGACAATACCATAAAATGGTTGGCTTTGAACTAACAGAATCTTATTTCTTGTAGCTGTTGGGGCTCCACAGATGAACATCAGGGTGTTGGCAAATTTAATTTCACGGATTTCTTTTTGTTTTCATCATGTCCACATACTAGAAGGGATATCTGGGCTCCTAGATCCTGTTTATATCCTTATCCACCAGGGAAGAGCCCTCATGATCTGATGGTGTCATGTCAGGGACTAGATTACAATACACAATTTCTTTTAACTATACATTTATTTTATGTATATGAGTACACTGTATTTGTCTTCAGACACACCGTAAGAGGGCATTGGATTCCATTACAAATGGTTGTGAGCCACCATGTTCTTGCAGGGAATTAAACTCAGGACCTCTGGAAAAGTAGCCAGTGCTCTTAACCAGTGAGCTATCTTTCCAGTCCACAATACACAATTTTTTTTTTACTTTTTTTTAATTAGATATTTTCTTAATTTACATTTCAAATGCTATTCTGAAAGTCCCCTCCCCCTCCCCCCTCCCTGCTCCCCTGCCCACCCACTCCCAGTTCTTGGCCCTGGCATTCCCCTGTATTGGGGCATATAAAGATTGCAGTACTAAGGGGCCTCTCCTCCCAATGATGGCTGACTAGGCCATCTTCTGTTACATATGATGCTAGAGACACGAGTTCTGGGGGTTCTGTTTAGTTTATATTGTTGTTCCTCTTCTAGGGTTGCAGACCCCTTCACCTCCTGGTGTTCTATCTCTAGCTTCTCCAATGTGGGCCCCGTGCTCCCTCTTATGGATGACTGTGAGCATCCACTTCTGTGGGAGTCAGCTATATCAGGGTCCCTTCAGTAAACACTTGCTGTCCTATGCAATCGTATCTGAGTTTAGTGACAGATTATGGGATGGATCCCTGGTGGGTTAGTCTCTGTATGGTCCATCCTTTCATCTTAGCTCTAAACTTTGTCTCTGTAACTCCTTTCAAGGGTATTTTGTTTCCTATTCAAAGGAGGAATGAAGTATCCACACGTTGGTCTTCCTTCTTGATTTTCATGTGTTTTGCAGATTGTATCTTGGGTGTTCTAAGTATCTGGGCTAATATCCATTTATCAGTAAGCGCATATCCAATGACTTCTTTTGTGATTGGGTTACCTCACTAAGGATTATGTCCTCCAGATTCATCCATTTGCCCAAGAATTTCATAAATTCATTTTTTAATAGCAGATTAATACTCTATTGTGTAAATGTACCATATTTTCTGTATCCATTCCTCTGTTGAGGGACATCTGGGTTCTTTCCAGCTTCTGGCTATTATAAATAAGGCTGTTATGAACATAGTGGAGTATGTGTCCTTTTTACCAGTTGGAACATCTTCTGGGTATATGCCCAGGAGAGGTATTGCTGGATCCTCTGGTAGTACTATGTCCAATTTTCTGAGATAATGCCAGACTGACTTCCAGAGTGGTTGTACAAGCTTGCAATTCCACCAGCAATGGAGAAGTGTTCCTCTTTCTCCACATCCTCGCCAGCATCTGCTGTCCCCTGAATTTTTGATCCTAGCCATTCTGATGTGAGGTGGAATCTCAGGGTTGTTTTGATTTGCATTTCCCTGATGATTAAGGATGTTGAACATTTTTTCAGATGTTTCTCAGCCATTCGGATTTCCTCAATTGAGAAGTCTTTGTTAAGCTCTGTACCCCATTTTTTAATGGGGTTATTCATTTTTCTGGAGTCTAGCTTCTTTAGCTCTTTGTAGATGTTCGATATTATTCCCCTATCAGATTTAGGATTGGTAAAAATCCTTTCCCTATCCGTTGGTGGCCTTTTTGTCTTGTTGACTGTGTCTTTTGCCTTACAGAAGCTTTGCAATTTCATAAGGTCCCATTTGTCAATTCTTGATCTGACCGCACAGGCCATTGCTGTTCTGTTTAGGAATCTTTCTCCTGTGCCCATATCTTCGAGGGTTTTCCCCACTTTCTCCTCTATAAATTTCAGTGTCTCTGGTTTTATGTGGTGGTCTTTGATCCACTTAGACTTAAGATTTGTACAAGGGGATAAGAATGGGTCAATTCGCATTCTTCTACATGATAACCGCCAGTTGTGCCAGCACCATTTGTTGAAAATGCTGTCCTTTTTCCACTGGATGGCACAATTTTTAACAAAGGAAAGTACTTAGACATAGCACTTTTCAGATTTTTACTTTTCTAGGTTTCCAATAATCTAACTACAAAAGAAAAATATTCTGATAAATGCTTTTAATGTCCAATTTCTTAAAAAGCATATAATTACCTCCATTTCTATCAAAGCTGAAATAACAGTCATCAGAATTGCCTTACCTGATATTGGCAGTATACTAAGAAAGGAGAGATTTAGGTAATCTTAAATGGATTGTGCCCACAGTCAAGGTGTTGGTTATTGACTCATAAGCAGGTCGCATGAGCCCTCAGGTTGGGAGTCAGACTTCACTTAATTCAACTAGTTTTCTATTTGACTTCTATCTTCCTAATTTCAACTTTCTAGGACCGACGTCACACAATGTACACCCATTACCACCGTGGTCTCCCTCCGAAATTTCGTCACACCCATTCGTCACAGGACCCCCGTTTATTACCTTGTGTGATGACCAGGACGGTGAATAGATGTGGTAATTTTCAAGAAACTGGAATTTCTTCAGAAAATGATTTTTCCAAATATCTTTCTGTGGGTAGTGCAAAACCTTACAGCAATTCCTCAGTGATTCTGAAGCAGCGAGGAAATATAAAATTCTATCTCCATGGAAACTGTCTAAAAACTTATTTGAATATTGTCCTCTGATTTTCAACCATGAGTGACAGAGAATCAGTATTGGATACTTGATGCAACCCATGAGGGGCTGTGTGCAGGTGAAAAAGCAGAAGCCGTGGCGTCAGCATGTGTCTGAGTGCTGTCATCATAATTTATCATAATCCAATTCTGGGTAAAGTATGGGGATATTGACTGCGATGTCATCTACACACACACACATACACACACACACACACACACACACACACACACACACAAACACAGAGCCATTGTCCTTGGCAGCAAGGACATAGGGCACTGTGTCATGCATATAGAGCTCAGTTGAACATTGCTTCAGCATCTTTCTTTGATTGAAAACAAAAGGTTGCCAAACCAGTATCAATGAACTGTGAAGGGATTTAAGTATTACCAGCAGGAGAATGAAATGAGCCTCTGGAAGGAAGATTGGCAGAGTGAGATTTTCTATATAAAAAGCTCCCCTGAAGCTCCAGCTGGGCAGTTCTACTTCTCAGCCAATTAAGTGTTTGCACCTTTGAGTTTAGAAGCACTTCGGTTTCATTTACTCCAAAAATGACTAGAACGCAAAGTAAAGAATATGGGAGGGGGTTAAACAAATAAACTGGTATGTAGAAGAGAGGAAGATACACATTCAAATTCAGCATTCATTGTGGAAGAAAGTGACTCCCCACCACCTACATACATGCATGTCATATGTAACATGCAAGTACATATCCACTCCCTCAATAAGCTCAGTTCTTCTATTGCTGTCTTAATGGAAGAAAAGGCAAATATTCCATACCTCAGGTCTCTTGAAGAGTTTATTGTGTCTTTTGAAAACCTATATTTTACATGCCTTTCAGAAGTAGTGTTTAATCCTTTATAGTTCTTTTTTTCATACAGCTGATAAACACTTTCAGCAAAGTAACAGGATACAAAATTAACTCACAAAAATTAGTAGCTCTCTTATATACAATAACCAATGAACTGAAAAAGAAATCAGGGAAGCAACACCTTTTACAATAGCTTCAAATAATATAAATTTCCTTGGGCTAACTCTAAGCAAGTGAAACACTTATAAAACCTTGACGATATTGACGAAAGAAACCGAACACCTTATCAGAAGATGTAACGATCTCTATGGTAGGATTGATATAGTAAAAATAGCCATCCTCCAAAAAGCAATCTACAAACTCAATGCAACCCCCATCAAAATCCCAACACAGTTCATCACAAGTCTTAAAGTATGATTTTCAGCTTGCTATGGAAACATGCATGTAACAAACAAACAAACAAACAACGGGATAGCTCAAACAATGCTGAATATTAAAAGTACTACTGGAGGTTTCACCATCTCCAACTTCAAGTTGTACTGCAGAGTCACAGGCATAAAAACAGCATGGTTGGCACAAAGACATTGATCAGTTGAATCAATTTGAAGACCCAGACATAAATCTACAGATGTGCAAACATGTAATTTTTGATAAACCAGAAGTACACACTGGAGGGCAGGAGAAGCATCTTCAATAAATGTTGCTGGTCAAATTGTCTACATGTAAAAGAATGTGAATATATCACTGTTTGCAGATGTTATGAGAGTATACATAAGTGACCCCCAATATTCCACCAGAGAACTCCTAGAGCTGATAAACAACTTTAGCAAAGTGAATCTACTCAAATCAGTAGCCTTCCTAAACACAAATGATAAACAAGCTGAGAAAGACATTAGGGAAACAACACCCTTCACAATAGCAACAAATCATATAAAATATCTTGGGGTAACTCTTACCAAGCAAGCAGAACATCTGTACAAAAATTTCAAATGCCTGAAAAAGGAAATAGACCTCAGAAGATAGAAAGATCGCCCATGACTCATAAATTGGTAAGATTAACATAGTGAAAATGGCCATCTTACCAAAAGCAGTTTACAGATTCAATGCAATCCTCATCAAAATTCTAACTCAGTTATTCACAGACATAGAAAGAGAATTCTCAACTTCATATGAAAAACAAAAATCGTCAGGATAGACAAAACAATTCTCAGCGATAAAAGAACTCCACAGATGATGGCAAAATCAAACACTACTGTTCTAAAAAACAAAAACAGAAACTATAACAATAAAAAGACTCTTGACGGCAATCTGTTATACTTAAAGAATAATGCCTTACTTAACTAATATCAGAGAAGCGTCCTCTTGCAGCAGATGGGAACAAATACAGAGACTCACAACCAGACATTATGCAGAGGGTAAGAGACTTTAGAACACTCAGCCCACAGTGAGTTGTCTCCATCAAAACCCTCTCTTCAGGGTTTAGGAAACCCTATAAAAGAGGAAGCACAAAGAATTTAAGAGCCATTTATAAAATGATCCAAAGACAGCAAACAAGTTGTACAGGAGCACCACATTCATTCAGGAATAGAAAGTATGGAAGAAACAATGGCTGCTATAAAATAATTTCATTGTCCACTTCTAACTGGTCTCCTGAAAAAGATTATAAATATCCTTATCTAATATTCAGTCTTCAGGATAGTCTGAATGTTGAAGATGGAATGAATTTACTATAGCAAACTACTGAAAGCACTTGACTCTCACATACAATTTATAAAGTAGCCTAACGATCCAGAAAGTTGGAAAGTAAATAACAGTATTTTCAGAATTGTACAACACTTTCAATTTATAAAGTCGTTTCATCAGTGTCTCATTGATCGTCCTAAGAGGCCCACTTTAGGCAAGCATACAGCACCTTGCACTCTTTCTTGCATGAGAGCTCTACACAGGAAAAACCACATGAACTCTGGAAGTTCACCAGATGTTCTGCCTTTGCTCTAATACTCAAAACTTAAAACTTAATTAAGTAGCTAAAACAAAGTAGATACTTTTAAGTATGTACTGCATATAGAATTGCCAACAAAGAAGTATGACATGCAGTCACCTATATGTATATAACGTATGTACTGTAATACAGCAAACAATAATCACCAATGAGCTATTTTAATATCTTAAGCATTTTACTCTATGAAGAGGGATCCTGGTCTAGAATGGGGTCTGATTTCAAAAGCTCATTGTAATTTGGAAATATTTGAAAATGCATATAAAACTCCCAAGCCACTGAAATTGTAGTTAAGCACATAATGCACCAAAGACTATCGGGGGTTTTCCCTTCGGAGTTCTTGACTTACCTGCAAACTCTGTGTTTCTGCTTCTGCATTCCATTGCATGTATAATATTATATATAGCATGATACTTACCACATGTTGACAGCCCAAGAAAAAGTCAAAGTTCAAAATTTAAGGGGCAGTTTATATTAAGTGAGAATTAATTTCACACCATCATGAAGTTAAGGGGTCTTCAGTCAGGCAGAAGACTGTTCCTGAACCCCTATCTATGTGAGCTGATGTATCCTCTTTTTTTTTTTAATTATTTTTTCTTTATTAGATATTTTCTTCATTTACATTTCAAGTGTTATCCAAAAAGTTCCCCATACCCTCCCCCATCCCCGCCCTGCTCCCCTACCCACCCACTCCCACATAATGGCCCTGGCGTTCCCCTGTACTGGGGCATATAAAGTCTGCATGACCAAGGGGCCTCTCTTCCCAATGATGGCCAACTAGGCCATCTTCTTCCATATATGCAGCTAGAGACATGAGCACAGGGGGAACTAGTTAGTTCATGTTATTCTTCCACCTATAGGGTTGAAGACCCCTTCAGCTCCTTGGGTANTTCTTTATTAGATATTTTCTTCATTTACATTTCAAGTGTTATCCAAAAAGTTCCCCATACCCTCCCCCATCCCCGCCCTGCTCCCTTACCCACCCACTCCCACATAATGGCCCTGGCGTTCCCCTGTACTGGGGCATATAAAGTCTGCATGACCAAGGGGCCTCTCTTCCCAATGATGGCCAACTAGGCCATCTTCTTCTATATATGCAGCTAGAGACATGAGCACAGGGGGAACTAGTTAGTTCATGTTATTCTTCCACCTATAGGGTTGAAGACCCCTTCAGCTCCTTGGGTATTTTCTCTAGCTCCTTCCTTGGGAGTCCTGTGTTCCAACTAATAGCTGACTGTGAGCATCCACTTCCGTGTTTGCCAGGCACTGGTATAGCCTCCCATGAGACAGCTATATCAGGGCCCTTTCAGCATTATCTTGCTGGCATATGCAATAGTGTTTATTTTTGGTGGCTGATTATGGGAAGGATACCTGGCAGCCGCAGTCACTGCTTGGTCCATCCTTTTGATTCAGCTTCACACATGATCTCTGTAACTCCTTCAATGTGTGCTTTGTTCTTTTTGAAAAAAAAAAAGTAGACATGATGTTACACTAAATACTTCAACATAATCAATCATACTATGCTAGCTTTACCGCTAGACTTTTAGTGAGCAGGGCTGAATGACATCCTCCCCCCCCCCCAAAAAAAAGGCATGGATTTGTGTGTGTGTGTGTGTGTGTGTGTGTGTGTGTGTGTGTGTATGTATGTGTAAGAATACATATATAAATCATGAGCTAATTTTGATAGTTCGATTTCAACTTGATTTCATTGTTTAAATTTAGTTTTATTTTATATTCTTGTTTCTCTAACCAAAGATCCTTGTGGTTTAAAATGATCTGTCTACGATTTATCATAATATATACTAGCTTTTTTTACAATTATCATCTGGTACTGCTACAACTGGAAAACTAAGTGAGTTTAGGGTGCTTGTTCAGGTATTTTTGTCTTTACATCCACTGGGAATACAGTATCTAGAACTTGTCCACTTGAAATAATTTTTGTTGTTATTTTCAGGATTTTGCTATTAACCTATAATTAGATTCATTTGTTACAGTTTATTTAGCATTACAAGACTTTGTTTCATTTATTATTTTTAAATAATTATATTGTTTGTTAGAGTTGTTTATTCGGGAGATGGCTTTCTTTGGACTAGGGTACTACTGGTGGCAAAAGAAGGTCGTAGAAGGTCTGAGTATTTTTCATATTTGTTTGATTTTGGATAATATATATATACTTATAAAGATTTTTATATATTTTAAAACAGACGAATGAAGAAGGAGAAAACGATTATGTAGAATCTCTGGTTATCATTTGTAGTACCAATAAGGAAGTAAAGTTGTTGAATGTACTCCACAATGTAGAGGAACCCCAGTATATTATATCCTAACTATGTGTTGAAATAGCTTTCTGAAATAGCATGATAAAAGTTTAGACTACAGAATGCTTTGGATTCATAATATAGAGGTTTTAAAAATATTTTTGTGTTCTATATACATTCTTTATACATATGCCATTTGTTTTTTTTTTTTTTAAGAATCTTTTTATTCTCAATGCAATCTTATACAAAAGACATGATGTTGTTTCACGAATGAGCCACTTGGAACCCAGTCTCTCCAGGGTTATTCTGTCAGTCATGATTTATAAAGGACGTGTCACTATTTCAGGCTCCACCTTTACCTTTCTCCATGGCACTACTTTGCCCAGTAGCATAATGTGTGAAGTTTGTATGATGCCATGCACTTTAAAAGAAATGGTTTAATCAGGTAATTAAATGAAGCAAATTTGACTTGCAATGTCATTTGCTGCTTTTATATCAGAAAATGAGGCTTCCACACTAGCATTTGTGCTTTGTAAGTATGTTTTGACAGGGACGTAGGGTAGATGCAGTCAATGTTCTTGTCGTGAGGGAACTGCTTTCTGTTGTAGCTCACACAGTGATGATGACGAATCAAATTCCTTCTTTTTGGACACAGGCATGGAGATGGAGAACCCAAAATTAACACAATCCATGTACAAGAAACCCATTTCACCCCTATCAAACACACTCAAAAAGCGAGAGAGTGGAAGGCATAGAGTACAGAACATGGGTCTTACTTTATCCAAGTTAAGCATATAGAAATGTTCAGGGGACACACCTCTTCCTAACCAAAAAGAGGACTCAGTACGAAGATAATGAGGACTATTCACCCGTAAGACCTTACAACTATTATCATTAATTTTCCAACACTCATCTGGAAGTAAAAAAATTGTAAAGTATAACATGCCAAAATATTCTTGTCTCTCGGTTAGTTTTTATCTTTTTACTTGTACGAGTACATCTGTAAGTCGGTTGACATTAATTGGGACTTATTTTTATCAACTATTTTACAAGATTGATCATGAATGAGTTCTCCTAAAAAAGCTAAGACAAATAGATCAATGTTATAAGATAAAACTAATTCAGTAAAATAGAGAGTTTTCTAGAGATCCAGAGAACCATTGAGTAATATGCCCCAGAAAAGCATGGAAAGGATTTGTGGAGGAGTCCTTCCAGATTGGGCCTAAAAGTAGACCAGAGAGTTGGGCTGACTAATAGTAGAAGGGCCAAAACAAATGCAAATTAAGCAGGAGAACCTACTAAAAGTGGGCATTAAGGTAATGTCAAGAGACTGTAGAGGCCTGCTGTCTCCTGAGTGATATGGACATTGTAGAAAACAAGCCCACACACCATGCTAAAACCTATAGTCATTGTGTCCTAAATATGCCTATTCTGACAATAATTTGTAAAGTCCTTTCCTTTGCAGTCATGTAAGCTCTGAACTGCATGTAGTCTTCCACTTATGAATTGGCTGTATCAGACAAATGTCCCTCGTTACTCCAAGTACATAGTAAGTTTTCATCTGTATTCATAAATACTTAAAAGTGTGGTTTTTAAGTAATCATTGGTAATCAGATTGGAAGATCAGCAAGGTTCAATAAAGACAAAAAATGATGACATGGCTCATACTGACTAAGATTCTAAATGTGCCAAACATGTTGAGTGCTTATATTAACTACCTCAAATGGTTTCTTTTACTGTTACTATCATCATCATTATTATTGTCATTATTAGCACTTACAGTAAGTCCCCACAGACTCATAATATAGAAATGAGTATCCCAGTTTCACTGGAGAAAAACTGAAGCACAAAAACTTATATATAGCTACTAGTGTACAGATATGAGCTATACTAGACATTGCTGCTCATGGATCCTTCTATCATCGTAGTTACTTCACTACCCTGCTCTGAGAAAACATTCCCCCTGAAATCTGCTTTACATGAGAGAAGCCCAGAGGGATTGGACATCCACAGAAGTCAATGGGAAGATCCTCGTCAGTTCATTGAACTAACAGCTCAGATATAAATACTTCTGCCCTGGGACACTCCAGTGCTCAGCGGTCTCACTCCTAGGATATTTGGAGTCTTGTAAAGTATGGCCACAGGACATTGAGAGTAGCACAGTGTCTCATGTCATCAAGCAGGCTACATGGGAGCTGCATTTCTAAAACCCCTTGTCTGTAATATACACTTCCCTTAAAACAATTTTCTGTATTGAACTTTAACTTTGTACTTGATACAAAAATATTGATGTGAAAAGTAAAAACTTGTTAATAATGCTATAGATTTTACCCCTACTCACTTTTAATGATAATGCTTTTACTTTAAAATTAAATTAATATCCCAAAGGCACATGTTCTTCTCAGTTGATACAAAAACAGCCTATCTATAGGGACTGAAGAGATGGCTCTACAGTTAAATATTCTTGCACAGGACCCTAGTTTGTTTCCCAGCATGTGTGTTGGGCCACCTAGAACTTCTACCTACAACTTCCAGCTCCAGAGAATCCAATGCCCACGTCTGGCCTCTCAGATGAACATCTGCACTCAAATGTACATTCTCACACATACACATAATGAAAAATAAAAAAATCTTTGCATAAGTTTGGAGGTGTGTGTGTGTGTGTGTGTGTGTGTGTGTGACATAGATATGGATACAAAAAAGTATTGGCATCAAAAGAGGGAAAGCATTTAGAAGTGTTAGGTCAGGTGTGGTGGCTCAGGCCTGTAATGTCAGCACTTCCCAGGTTGAGGCAGGATCCCCATGAGTGTGAAGTAAAGCCCAGACTAAGAGCCCATCTCAAAGGACAGCAAGCACGGAAAGAACATGGAGATAGGAAATTAGAGGATGGGCATTATTGGGTTCATGTATGAAGCATGTGATGTTTGTGGTGCTGTGCTTCCTTAGTTAGGGGATGTTTTAATTATCTTTTAAGATTTCTTTATTTATTTTATGTATGTGAGTACACTGTTATCAGTAGTTTGGATGCTTCTTGTCAAGCAGTATTAATGTTCCTTTCTGGTTCTTATTGGAAACTTTGAGCATTGTTGTAGCATAAATTGACATAGATCCTGATACTCAAAAAAGTCTATGGTAACTATGTAACATTTCAGGCTTTGGTTTTTGGTTTTGGATATGGTTTCCTTTCCTTTCAGCTTCATGTGGGGAGGGTAGGTTAATAACTGTCCTGATTCACATATTCAGTTAATGGCCAGTTTGCCTGGCTATTCAGTTTGGATTTGCTTTCCCATCACCATAATCATCCATCATTGCTATTTGCCATTTACCCCTAGGATTCTTTTCCCTCTTTATTTAAGATTATCTAGTGGTGCTGGAGAGATAGCTCAGAGTTCAATAACATTTTGTCTTTCTGAGGTTCAGTTAGAATCTCAGGATGAGGGTGAGATAGCTCACAACTACCTATAACTCCAACCACAGGAGGCCTTCACACCACTGCTGTCATGTACACATACCAATACACATACCAACCACAGGAGGCCTTCACACCACTGCTGTCATGTACACATGCCAATACACAGATGAACTTGTGTACACATGACCAAAATTATTTTTTAAAAAGAAGATATTCTGTAGCCAGAAGATTACTCAGGAGGTGATATGCTTGCTGTGCAAATATGAGGACTTAATTTTAAATCTCCAGCAGCCATGTCAAGCTGACATGTTAGCATACATGTGTATCGCTGTGATCCTGCAGGGAGTTGGGAGGCAGAGATGAGAGAATTCCTAGAATCATGTAGGTAAGCTAGCTTAGCAAATGTACTAGTGACAACAAGAGGCCCTGTTTCAAACAAGGTAGACGGTGAGGAAGAGCATCAAGATTGCCTTATGACCTTTATACACACAGAAGGGCATCCTAATATATTACCTGATATATTGTGCATAGTCTCTTTTATATTTTAATTTTATATTTTATATTTTCAGTATGTATATTTTATTCCTATTTTTCATGACTTTTTTTGGTATTCTGATTAAACCTAAGGCTTTGCACAGGTCTACTATTGACCTATATTTCCAACCTTGCTTTACATTATTAATTGGTTAATTATTTTATTGAGTGTCTCACTTTCAAACCTAGGATGGCTTTGCACTTATGATTTTCCTGCCTTAATCTTTAGATTACTAGAAATTTGAGGTGAGTACAATGAGGCTTAGCTTGAAAGACACCTTTTTTTTTTTTTTTTTTTTTTTTTTTTTTTTTTTTTTTTTTTTTTTTTTTTTGGTTTTTCGAGACAGGGTTCAGGGTTTCTCTGTGTAGATCTGGCTATCCTGGAACTCACTCTGTAGACCAGGCTGGCCTCAAACTCAGAAATCCGCCTGCCTCTGCCTCCTGAGTGCTGGGATTAAAGGCGTGCACCACCACACCCGGTGAAAGACACCTTTTACATACAAAGATAAAGGTACTTTTAAAACCATAAACACATTGCAATTATCAATCTAATTTAAGTATTTAAGTATTTGATACCTAGATTTGTGCCAAGTTGACAAAAATCATTTAAAATTTAATTTAAAAATCTGTTTGATTTTTAAATGTTTAAGTTATTTAAATATCATTTTAAAATGTAAAAGTCATTATTTGATAAAATAACATTCAAATTTCGTCTACTGTTTTAAAATGTTTTGTGATTTTTATTTGAACCGAGATGAAGTAAGAGTCATGCCCAGCAGCAGCTGATGGAGGATGCTTTAAGGGGGCTTGTTGATGTTGCTTTGTCCATTTGTTTTACATGACCTCTTTCTCCACTTTCCCTTTTTGTTTACTTCTTTGTGTTTCTTCTCCTTTTATTTCTAGTGTCAGTTGCTCTGTGGAGGTTTTCACAGTTTAAACTGTTTAATGAAACAGTGTCATTTAATAATTTCCAGAGAGCATTTATTTCCTGAATAGGTAGTTGGTTTTAAGCTGTGATCGTGACAGTTAAAGTATTTACAGGGGGCAGAGGATGCTTCTCAAGTAGATGACATTGCATGATGATGTCTGTGTCCATTCTTATAGACATTCCATGGCCATTGATGACAGTTGTTGACATCTATGTGTCTGTCTCACCACCCAACTCAAACTTTCAATTCTACCAACTATCCAACTCAAACTTTCAATTCTACCAGTTTTGTTCAATTAACTGCCCCAAATACTTTTGCAAAAAGAAGCTTTTTTTTATTTCAGAAGGTAGGCTTTTTGGTAAAGATCCTTTCCCAATCTGTCAGGTGACAGCAGATGCTGGCGTGGATATGGAGAAAGGGGAACACTCCTCCACTGTTGGTGGGACTGCAAGCTTGTTCAACCACTCTGGAAATCAGTCTGGCGGTTCCTCAGAAAATTGGACATAGTACTACCGGAAGATCCAGCAATACCTCTACTTGGCATATATCCAGAAGACTTTCCATCTGGTTATAAGGACACATGTTCCACTATGTTCATAGCAGCCTTATTCATAATAGCCAGAAGCTGGAAAGAACCCAGATGTCCCTCAACAGAGGAATGGATACAAAAAATTTGGTACATTTACACAATGGAGTACTANCTGAGTGAGGTAACCCAATCACAAAGAACTCACATAACATGTACTCACTGATATGTGGATACTAGCCCAGAAGCCTAGACTACCCAAGATACAATTTACTAAACACATGAATCTCAAGAAGAATGAAGTTCAAAATGTGGTCTCTTTGCCCCTTCCTAGAATTAAGAACAAAGTACACACTGAAGGAGTTACAGAGATCATGTGTGAAGCTGAATCAAAAGGATGGACCAACCAGTGACTGCAGCCGCCAGGGATCCTTCCCATAATCAGCCACCAAAATAAACACTATAGCATATGCCAGCAAGATAATGCTGAAAGGGACCTGATATAGCTGTTTCATAGGAGGCTATAACAGTGCCTGGCAAACACGGAAGTGGTTGCTCACAGTCAGCTATTAGATGGAACACAGGACTCCCAAGGAAGGAGCTAGAGAAAGTACCCAAGGAGCTGAAGGGGTCTTCAACCCTATAGGTGGAAAAATAACATGAACTAACTAGTTCCCCCTGTGCTCATGTCTCTAGCTGCACATATGGAAGAAGATGGCCTAGTTGGCCATCATTGGTAAGAGAGGCCCCTTGGTCATACAGACTTTATATGCCCCAGTACAGGGGAACGCCAGGACCATTATGTGGGAGGGGGTGGGTAGGGGAGCAGGGCGGGGATGCGGGAGGGTAAGGGGAAATTTCTGGATAACATTTGAAATGTAAATGAAGAAAATATCTAATAAAGAGGAAAAAAAAGAGAAAGAAGGCTGCTGCTTCCTGTCATTTTTGTTTTTAGAGTTGGGATTCTGTTCTTGTGGCTGTCTTCTTTTAGGTTTGTTGAAGGATTAGTTTCTTGCTTTCTCTAGAGCAGAGTTTCTGTCCTTGTATTTGTGTTTTTCTGTTATTATCCAATATATATAAAGAACTCAAGAAGGTGGACACCAGAAAATCAAATATCCCCATTAAAAAGTTGGGCACAGAGTTAAACAAAGAATTCTCAACTGAGGAATATGGAATGGCTGAGAAGCACTTGAAAAAATGTTCAACATCATTAATCATCAGGGAAATGCAGATCAAAACAACCCTGAGATTCCACCTCACACCAGTAAGAATGGCTAAGATCAAAAATTCAGGTGACAACAGATGCTGGCGTGGATGTGGAGAAAGGGGAACACTCCTCGATTGTTGGTAGGAATGCAAGCTGGTTCAACCACTCTGGAAATCAGTCTGGCGGTTCCTCAGAAAATTGGAAATAGTACTACCAGAAGATCCAGCAATACCTCTACTGGGCATATATCCAGAAGATATTCCATCTGGTAACAAGGACACATCCTCCACTATGTTCATAGCAGCCTTATTCATAATAGCCAGAAACTGGAAAGAACCCAGATGTACCTCAACAGAGGAATGGATACGAAAAAATTTGGTATATTTACACAATGGAGTACTACTCAGCTATTAAAAACAATAAATATATGAAATTCCTAGGCAAATGGATGGACCTGGAGGCCATCATCCTGAGTGAAATAACCCATTCACAAAAGAACTCACATAACATGTACTCACTGATATGTGGATATTAGCCCAGAAACCCAGTGTAGTTTTAATGTGCCTTCATGTTCTTATAAATGAGGCTGAGCACATTAAAAGCTGTTCATGTTCCTTGTTCCATGAACTGCCCATCTTTCATCTTGAGTAATTGGCCTTTATTCTTCTGTGTTGGTAGAAACTGTTTATCACTTAGTAACACAATCCATTATCCTTAATGTGATTTGTATAAACTTTTCTCTGCTCATTTATTTCTAATTTTATTTAAGAAAAAACTTATTTTTGTTTTGTTTAAATGCTATTAACTTTATCCTAATGAATTTATGTCTAATTATATTCTTTACTGGGCCTATTTTCAGAACAACTTTAAATTTTCAGATTATCTTGATCTGATAGTATAATTCTCATTTAGGACCCCACTCTGATCCCCTAGTATCCCATTAATTATTAACAATAATTAATAATTTGGCATATTTTCTTAAATTCAGTTAACTTATGGTGATTTGTACATCAGAAGCACATACTTAATTCATAAGTTCTATCCCTAGTGAAATGTTTATGTGTGCATGGTATGCATATATGTGTATATACATGTTCACATATATGTGGACACATGTGTATGTCCAGGTACATTTGTGTACAGGTGCATGTTGAGACCTGATATTGCTATCTAGTATCTTCCATGCTTGCTCTCCACTTTATTTATCATGACAAGGTCTCTAGCTGAATCTAGAGTCCTCTAGTCTAACTAGCTAATTCCCTCAGAGATCTACTATCTCCTCCCCCTGAACCCTAAGTTTACAGATAGTTACCACACTTTTGCCATGCGTTTACTTGAGTTCCATGGAACATCAGTCTTTAGACTTCTGCAACAAATGCTTTATCGACTAAGTCATAAAATCTATTTATCCACCATTAAGAACCTTTTATTCCCTCCCTATTTTCCATCCTTTGTTACCTGTCTTTTCTTCCCCTCACTTCTCTTTCCTCTCCTCTCTTTTTCTTCCTCTACTTTTTGGAAGAAAGTTTCTGTGTACACCAGACACTGAAAGAAAGGGGTTCACTTCAAGTTACATCACTTACTTGGATTTTATTCACCTTTTCCTCATGTGAAATGTAGTTACATGCTCTTGTTTGTCTGATTTATACTTTATTCTTTGACCTATAACCCAACTCTATTTTACTTGCCTTTTCAAATTGTACTTGGCTTTTGGCGTAACCTCATAATTGTGTGTGTGTTTTCTTATGTTCTACTGCAAGATGATCTAAGCTCATTTTGTATATCCCCTATCAGTACCTTAGAGTCAATCATTTCTCCCTAGCGCTCTCTTCCTTTCATTGGAGCATGGTGTTAGAAACCAAGAAATGGGTGCTTATTACGACTACAGCTCAGGAAAAAATGCATATAAGTATTTGTTAGTCTGTGACTATACACATATTTATAAAACTTATATATATTTGGTGCTTATATTTTTATTATTGGTATACTTGCATCTCTATTAGTGAAGGCATGACTTAAAATTATTATCTCCAACACTGCTCCTTTATATGGAACAATCTGGTTCCCCTGGGCTACTTCAACAGTATGGAAACTGGTTTTCATATCTGCCATTCATTTAATTCCAAAATGTGTATAGAGGTACTAAAATTGTTAATTGGAAAAATAGATAAATGGTAAATAAATAAAAATTTTTAACAGTACTCAAATGAGGAAACAGCCGGGCCAGCTAGAAATCTTATGTACTTGTGTGTGCTTTTGCCAAGGGCTCATCATCATCATCATCATCATTATTCTTCCACTTTTCATTATTCTCTTCAATGAGATTGCTTCATATATTTTTCATAGTCTGCATTCTTTCCTAAAGTCTTTTAGCCTTACAAATGAATTTTATTGTATAAAATAAGAAGCAACAATTGTGTAAGTTTAGACAGACCTTTGATGTCATGTATATACACAGTACTCAGGCAGTATTTCTTGAAGTCCTAGTTGTTCCTCGTGTTCTCCATACCCCTGTGGGGGGTGGGGGGCTGGTCTGTGAAGGGCTCTTATAGCTTTACTTAATTTTGGAAGCATGTAATATGAATATTATGACATACAGTTATGCAGAGACTGACTTGTTTGCTTAACAGTGTATATGAAGTTTCTGTTATATCTGCATTTTTCACTTGATATTATACTTTTAAGACTGACCCATGTTCTTCTTTGTACACCTATTTTTAAAAAAACTTTTTCAGCATCATATACGTCCACAAATTTACTTTCTATTGGACAGCTTCCTTGTATATCTTTATGGAATTACATAGGCCTTTGTTAGATAATGTGTATGTTTATAGAGAAATAGAAACATTATAAATGCATTTTTAAAAATCACCTTTTTACATGTGCATATAGATAGAAATATTGTACAGAACAAAATTTGACATGGTCGCACGAAGTAGCATTTAACCTACAATGTAGCTACTCATTTCCTATTTGTTTATCACCTATTTTTGGATGTAATATTAGGAATCACTTGGCAGGATATCTGCTAGCTTCTCTTTTTGTAAATACTAATGAATCACATATCCTCCTATGCTTCAGATATTTCTCTTCCAGAAGAGGACACTTATTTTGCTGCCTAGAAGCAGTCCCTTACATATTTTAAACATCAATCCATTGTCACCTTTGAATATTGCAAAGTACCTCCTCTTCCTCCACTGTGTACTTACAACCATTGTTGGGCAAATTTACTACTTTAGTGTTCTGCTTTTTGAGCAGTGATTATGTGACCTGGGAGGTTCATCTGACTGTAGTTGTTGAAGCATCAAGTATGGTTCTGGGTTCAGACACTACAGGTGTACACCTACCCTCAGAACCAGAGTTTCTCAGTCTCAGACTTTCAAGCTGCTCTTGATCTTTGTTCCAATTGTATCTTTGTTGATGATTTTTTTAGATCTGTATTATTAATACTTTAAATTCCTAGTAAGATTTACGGAGTTGGCATTAAAATTACTTTGAATTATACTATACTTGGGTTTATGGATGTAATATTTTTTTAGTGTTGAACTTTTCTTATTCCAAATGTGTGATCTATTTATGGTCAGGTTTACCCAAAAAATGCAGTTTAAAGCCAACTCAGCTCTTACCCTCAGCATCTTGGGATGTTTCAGAGATTTGCCAAGTGTATTTCATAGAAGATTAGTCATATTGTTCCCTTTATAAATGGTGATATTTATCCACATTATTTCAAGTCTAAGAAACAAGTCAAGGTGATTCACATTTGAAATTGAATATGAAAGTAGCTTTGATGTGGAGTGTACTATGATAATGGACTCAGTTAGCACCTGCTGAATATTTCGTGTTTACCATCTTCCTTGTGAAGAAAATGTATATCAACATATTGACTGTCTCAATTTTAACATGGAAATATTGTAATATGGTATACCTTAATTACTGAGTTTTTAATTAAAAGAAAGTTCTTTAGTTTCTCTGTTTTTTTTTTCACAAGTGGATTTCCAAACAATAGAGTAAACATTGAGATAAACATTAACATAGTTTATCTTTCTTTTTTTATGCCTCACAGAGGTAGCTAATTTTAAGCTTATCTCAGTCTGTAGTTTTTCACTACATTTATTTTCTGGTTTCATATAAATGAAGAGGTATTCCCACTTTCATTGTCAAAACAAATCTATAATTTGCCTTTCTATAAGCTCTAACAACTAATTATGGCATGTATGTATACTTTTAAGTGTTCATAGAAGTGCTTTCATTTGTAATTGATAGATATCTAATTAGGATATAAATATTAAGGTACATTCATGGTTTGGGGTCTTCAGCTGTGTGCATTTAATTTTTAGTATCAGAGATTAAATGTGTTGTCCATCAGTGCTCAGAAGAGTATTTATTATTCCCTCCATCAGGAGAAGCAGCGATCCTCGAGAAGCATTTTTCCCTTCAGTACTGAAACAAAGAATGCCTCTATAGCTTTGCTGAGGACTCATTAAACATCCGGTGCTTTCAAACACCATTCATTGGTTCCCATTTGTAGGGAAAATGTCATTATCTGCACCAGATTCATATAATCACCTGAGCACTTAAAGAACTTGTCATAACTTTGACCTGGTTTCTGCTATGGTAAATCCCAGCACATCTCAAGTTTGGCAGTGTGTCTCATAGCACTAAGACCTTGCATGTTCCTGAATGAAGGGGCACTGTGTCCTGAAGAACCCTGGATCTTTCACAGTTCCTCCATCTCTCCACACTTAGTACAGTTGTTAGTGTTTACCTTTTCATCATTTTAAAACCAGTTCACAAGTTTGCTATTCAGTTAGAGACTCCAGATGAACACAGCACAGGGATAAACACTGAGGAAAAATGTGGGTTTTTTTTTTTTTTTTGCCTCCAATTATTTGTTTTATTTTTTCCAACTTTTATTAGATATTTTCTTCATTTACATTTCAAGTGTTATCAAGAAAGTTCCCTATACCCTCCCCCCTCCCGGCCCTGCTCCCCTACCCACCCGCTCCCACATCTTGGCCCTGGCGTTCCCCTGTATTGGGGCATATAAAGTCTGCATGACCAAGGGGCCTCTCTTCCCAATGATGGCCAACTAAGCCATCCTCTTCTATATATGCAGCTAGAGACATGAGCTCAGGGGGTACCTTTCACTCTGAGGTGGTGGTAAAAATGTTTTATTGAGGGAGGAGATACTACGCGCTTTAAAAATCACTGCAGTTGTCTCTCTTAAAAGAAAAAGATAAGTAGGTTGTGAAGGCTAGTCCTGGTGGATACATCTACAAAAGATGTATCCTCTTGCACCAAAGGGAGGTGAACACTGAAGAAGACAGGGTGGAAAGCCAGAGGATCAGGCAGTTTGCTTTGAGACTGTGTTTCCTAGTAATATCAGAAGCTATACCCATGAGGTCTCACTGGGTAGTTTTAATGTCATCTTGACCTAAACTAAAGTCATCTAAGAGGAGGGAAACTTGATTAAGAAAATGCCTCCATAGGATAGGACTGTAGGTAAGCCTGTCCTATTATTGAATGATGAGGGAGGGCCCAAGCAATAGGGTGCCACCTATGGGATGTGTCCAGGACTCTATAAGAAAGCAGGCTGGACAAACTACTGGGATCAAGCCAGTAAGCATCACCCTCCATTGCCTTTGCATTGGCTCCTGCCTCGAGATTCTTGCCCTGTTTAAGTTCCTATCCTGACTTCCTTCCATAATTAATAGTGATGTGGAAGTATAAGCCAAATAAACCCTTCTTCCCCAACTTTTTTTTAGTCATTGTGTTTCATCACAGCAATGGTAACCCCTAAGACAGTGACCTAAACAATGATAATACCAACAACCATGCCAAAGTGAGTGGGAAAAAAAGTTCACCAGGCCTCAACCCTACACAAAGAACACAACAAGCAGTTCAGGAATGCTGAGAGCAGGAGAAATAATCTTCACCAGGGAAGATCATACCAACTGGTTCTCCAATACCCAATAGTCAGTCCTGAAAACAACATACATCTAAGTAACGTACAGACCAAGGAGGTTATATTTAGAAATACAAGTGTACACACACACACACTTCAGTTATTGAAAAATATGGCATGTGTTTGAAAGAGCAAGGAGAGTTCTATGAAAGGGTTTGGAGGGAGGGAAAGGAAGGAAAAACTGATAAAATTAGATCATGGCCTCAAAAAGAAAAGAAGAAAAGTAGGTTAATGTTGCATGAAATATTAAATGGTAATTCACGCTACTGCTGGCAAGGCACCATTGGGCAGGCCCTTCCTCTTTTCAGCCCGGCAGACTCGCTGAATCAGAGCTCCGAAATCTCTCCATGGCAGGCCACTGCCACACACACCCCACACTTCTAAACTCACCCAGCTGGATGGGGTGCCCTGATGTGTACCTTTCTCTGGAACCCATATGAAGGAAAACATCACACGATCTTCGTTCAGAATCAACAGACAACACATTCCCAGAATGTGTTCTACATGTACAGAAACTAGCATCCCAATTTTATAAACTATTCTAAGTTACAAATCTTCTGGTGGAAGACCGAGACCTCTGCCTACCTACATTGTGCCTCCATGCTGTCCCTGTCCTACAGGAAGTTTCTTTCTCCTACCTCCCTTCTTCAGTCCCGCCTCCTTCCTGCACAGTGATTGGTCCCTTGAAATCTTTATTCATTAGGGGAAGGCTCTGCCACAGGTTAATACCACTTTGCAGACAAGTCCTTCTTTTCCTTGATTAGTTGCACAGGGTAGCCAAGCTCCTACTGCAACAGTGTACAATACAAATTAAAGGTTGAAGAGCTAATTTTTTAATGAGTAATATTTAAAATAATTCCCTGATAATTTATTCCAAAATCTTATTTCCCCAACATTTTCTGTCAGCTATGCTATTCCATTATGTTCTGAACGTAAAAAGCCCCTTCCAGTTTGACTACTACACAGACAATGTGGTACTGCCAGATATGCTAAGATGAAGCAACAGAGCAATGGAATTTTTTTAAGTCAGACAGAATTTGGACTATTTATTGCTTTTTTTTTTTCCCTGAAAGAGCCTCTGTACTATTTACCGGGTTGGTTTTTATAGCAATATGATACTCACAGCAACCTGACATTTCAGTGTCAGTGGACCAGGACATGAGAATCCAGACTGTGTCTGTGTGATGGAGACCGAGACTTCACACGAAAGCTCTTAATGGACATTGTAAGCCACCATTTACTTCTTGTGTTCTCCACTGGCTTATCTGACAGAGTAAAGGGGGCAGTGGAGTATGAACAACACAGCACTTGTACTTACCAAATACCTCTTAACCAGGAAAAACTAATCTCAGCCCTTACAGTGAAAACTGTGTCTGTGATTTTAACTGCTGTGTGGGGCAGTCTTCTTCTCATGGCTGCTTCTTACTCGACAAGAATTTCTGTTGCAGCAATAAAGACATGAGAGGCCCACACTAGCAATGTTTTCCGCTTTGTGTCCATCCCAAACAGACTGTATTGGAATGCAAGTCAAAATGAGAATGGTCATAACCACAGTGACTGGAGGAATGAGATGGGTCTGGTGCTGAGTGGCATTTCAGGGTACGGAGATGCGCTCACTTTTATGGTGAGGATTGCCACAGTGCACAAGCACACTGATAATAGGGCTCCTCTGTTGCTGCCATTTCACCTTCATCTATGTAAAGTTTGAATTTGTAAATGTTAGTAAAATGCTTGAAGTCGGGGTCCTAAATGTCCAGTTTTCTCGTAAAGTGGTGTTACTCAATAGAAGGGATGAAAGAGGACAATGAACACTTATTAATGATTATAACTAGAGGGAATTATAAAAGTAGTCTACTCATGTCAGGTCACATTCCCTTAAGCTTTCTTCCCCATAAATGTCACAATTCAGCAGTACGCACACCGATCTTACTTCGATTGTCTTCTTCCTATGGTGAGAAATGGTTCATAAACAGAGGAACAGGGAATAATTTTTCATGGACCGAAGAAACTCTTCTATTCAGATGCTACCTCACAAAATTAGAAGTACTTAAAAGGGCAATCGCTGATTTATGTATCTCCTTACCTCAGTAGTGAGTTTGTGCTTCAGTTCTCAAGATTTTAAATCAGAGGTAGAATTAATTAGCTAGTAAAACATTTTGATTGGAGCATAAGAAATGAGATTCAACAGATCTGACTTTTTCAGCATTTTTGTGTCCTATAAATTTAAATATATATATATGATAAATTAAATATTAAAATTCTAAGTTAAAGTTTGACTTCTTTCAGATACTGCATGGGTTGTGAAGTTGCCTGTTAGTTATCTTGCTTGAAAATATTTTTGAAAAGAAACATATAGTAGCCTAGATTTGAGTATATCAAAAATATTAAGCTATTTAGAACTAAGTCAGTGATATCCTAATAAAATGCCTTATGCTGGCTAAAACTGACATCTTAAGAGAAACAGTTGTGGTAATAGTTAAAGAAATAATTTGTTTTAAAGAAATGTTGTCTTGGGTTTACAAATAAACTGTCTTTAGAACTTGAAACAAATCTTTCCATGTTATAAAATCATGCTGTTCTTCTCCCCAGATATACTTCCAATAAACTGCAATAAACTGCTTTTATGATACTCTGCAGATTAGTATTGACTAAGTTTCAATGTACAGTAAGTACTGTTTATATGTTCATTCGTCAAGCTGTAGTGTCTAGCTCAGAACTGGTCACCTCCACACCCTGTGCTAATACCTGCCACTGGCTCCAGGCTGTTAGCTGATATGCCGCTGGTTCCAGGCTGTTAGCTGATGTGCACCCTTTGTCTTTTGTTATCTTTCCTTTGCTATTCTCACCTGTAGTCTGAATTTCCTTATAGAATGAGTTGAGTAATTCTGCTTTCAACTTCCAACACAACAGACTTTCCAAAGAACCCTTAAGTCTCCACTTCAGGTTATAGCCAGAGCTTGGACAAGAAATTGTGACTTTCTGTTGTCTAGTTTCTTTTAATTATATAAATTAAACAATACTTTGATAACAACTCTTTGTCTTGCTCCTGTGAACACAGATTCTTTGTATAGTAATTACTGCCAACATTTTGGAGAATTTGAATGTCTCATGGCTACAACTCCACTCTTGCTGCTTTTTATGATAATTGATGCTACCCTTCTACTAATCCTGAATGCCAGGGCTAACAAGGTAGCTCAGTTGGTAATACACCTTCTCTGCAAGCAGAATGGCCTGAGCCCCTAGCATCTATATAAAAGCTGAGCCTGAAATGTATTGATAAGGACTATAGGGGCAGGCATAGACAGATAACACGGACTCAGTGGCCACCTCATCTGTCTGAATAATCTACCTCCAATTCGATGAGAGGTAAGAGATCCTGGATCAAAATACAAGCCAGTCCTTTAACCACTGCCCAGCATCATCTCCCCCATTTGCTGCTGAGTTCTAAGGATGTAAACTTTACCAAGAGTGAGCAAAGGCAATTGAGAAGGATTTCTCCACCATTTACTAGAGTCCTTGGAAAGGAGCTCCATCCTCCACCAACAAAGCATTTCAATACCCACATGCTTTCTGTTTTCTTTCCTTGGGTTTATTCTTCTTTGAACTAGTATCTTAGGAATAAGTCTTTTCCATCCATGTATGGCTATCACACTTGCCTGTTATTTAGCTCCTGCATCTCCTTTAGTGTTCAGACCCTCGCTTCCCCCAGCGGATAGGCTAATTTCAGCCTTTGCCCTTGTTCCTGAGCTAGTGGTCATGAGGAAGGGGAGTACTGAACAAAAGGATGACCTGTTGCTTTGCAGGTCACAGGTTCAAAGTCATTTCACGGATTAGAGCGTTTAGTCTTTAATAGGAAAATTCAGGATGACTCCCTGCAGCCTGTACATTTCAGGTGAATCAAAAAAGGTTTTAGCTCATTAGTTCAAGTGTTCCTACGCTGGATTTTCTGGTTTTACTCTTTCCCAGAAGAATCCTCACCTTGACATAAAAGACTTGTTGGTAAGCTGAAGACATAACCTTAGTGGGAACTTTGTCCTCTATAATGAAATCCTGGCCATGATCCTCAGTTTTTTTTTGTTTTTTTTTTTTTAATACCCTTGTGAAAATGGGGACTTACGTAGACTTCTAATGAGGTCCATGAGGTCTCTGCTATTCAAGACACTTCACTAGGCTTCCTTTCTATGTACACCTTACTGTGACATGCAAACTTTTTTTTTCTAAAGGAAAAGAATAAAAACTAAAACTTTCCAGTGTCAGTCATGTGGCATGATGTGTGAACAATTGCCTTTGGCTTGATATTACTGTGTTTTCCCTATTAGAGCTGTCTCTGTTGTTTATTAGTATACAGAACAAAATAATATTGATGGGTGCTTTATGTGAGCTACTTACTCATTCCAGTCACTCTGACCATTAGATAAAATACATGTGGGAAAAAATAGTAATTGATAGAAGGAGTTTTATTATACAAAGTCACACAGCCTAATAGCGGAATATACAGTCTATATGGGTTCTCAGTACAAAAATTCTTTTAATACCAATTGATGCCAACAAAAAGATAAATAGATTAAAAAAGAAATTGAAGTCGAATCACAATATTAGTAACAAATTGTCACCTTGTAACTGCTAATGAAATTTTATTATCTATCCCTAAGATACAAAACTAAATAGAAAACAATATCTAAATTTTCATACAGATAAATATGTCTATACATCATAGGTTGAAAAAGATGGCTTTAAATTAAAGATTGCTATTTTGCCTAACACTTTTTTTTAACCTTTTCTCAGGTACACCAGTACTTCTCAGAAGTGTTTGATAACCATGACTGTAAATATTTTAAATAATGTCACTAACAGTAAGAAAAAGATTTCCCAGGGCCTCTTCCCTAATGACCTCTGCAGCAAAGAAACAGTGATCTTTCATGGGGAAAATTCAAAAGATTTAGTTCTCTTTTTAAATTTTCCAGTTTAAAATGTTCCTTTCTCTTTGTAAACAGTTTATGTATCTATTTCACTTGCCAGCATGGCACTGGCTCTTACTACAGCATGCCAAAATCATTCATGTTTTGGTCACTTTGAGGGTAAAATAACTATGTTGTGCTTGGATTTATTGTGACACACGCAGGCAAAATTTGATTAATTTAGACTCAGAGGGTAAAAGTAGACTGGTTATTGAAATGCCAGCATTACTCAAGAATGGGGCCTGTACTTTTATAACCTCGGAGACTGTTTTCTTACCAATGACTCTAAAAATTAAGCTCTAAGAACATCCCTGGTGCAGCTTTTCCAAGGTGCCTGCATTCGCCAGTAAAAATGCAGTGTGCTTCCCGTGGAGGTGTGGAGGGGGAAATGCTATCAGTTATTTAGAATCTGATTTATACCTGAAGAGAGTGGCTGCCACTCTGTGATTTCGGGGAAGGTGGGTATCAAGGAGCAATTTTCAAAGAATTGAAAGCTGGTGCTAGGTTATGAATAAACTCAGGAAAGTTCTGACCTTCCCTGTCAAATGATAAGGCTGTAAATATGTTGGCAAAGCCACTATGATGTAAGTACCTGGTTGGTTTTTTTTTTTTTTCCCCCATCTCTGTGAGACTCCCAGGGTACAGAGAATCAGTAACAGCAAACTAAAACAAAATTTATTATATGAAAAACAATTAGAAAAGTAAATAATCCTGTATATAGTGCACAGGAGGCAGCTGCTTGTATGTTACCTCTGAAATATGACTGGAATTAGATTTTTCCTATTTGAAACAATAACATTCTAATGAAATTTAAAAGACTGATTAGGTCGCATTTTACTGTTTATTTAAATGAAGACAGCTTAAGTGACTATTGGGTAGAAAGTGAGGTGGTGTGTAATATTTTTAATGCTTTCTTCCCATTATGCAAATTTTATTTTGTAACATGGATAGTTCTTGCTAAAATGTAGTCTTTTAAATAATTGCTTAAAATATATAACACAGAGACGGCATCTGGTATCACATGCTCTATGTGATGTATGTGGTATATGTCTAACCTAATAGTTTACGGGGATCATTTCTTCTTTCTGACCTTAGCACTATCAGGTTGACAGCTCAGAAGAAAATAAAGATGAACATGGAGGAATCACTTCAGATAGTTTCTGCGTACCTGGAGCTTTTGTGTGTCTTGTTTGGGCTTGGGGGTTTTGTTTGTTTATTTGTTGTTTTGTTTTTCTTTCCCTTTAGGAAACACACACAAAGAAAAATGAACTTGCCAATCCTTCACTTTTTAAAAATCAGTCCATTGCTCTTTGGAACAAAAGTTTTAAGAAATGAATTTTCTCTCTCCTGGTCACTTAAAGCTGAAAGGATACAGAAGGAAGGAAGGAAGGAAGATGGCAGCCAGAGACATATGAAACCGTGCAGGCCTCCACATCTGGACAGGGCTGAGAGTAGAGAGCTTTAGCTGACTGTTGTGTTTTGGAAACTGTGGCTCAAACAGCTGTAAGCATGTTTTATCTTGCAAAGATTCTCTATGGTCAGGATTTAGAAGTTGGCTGGCTCTTCAAGCAAAAGGTCCTAGGAGACTCATTTGTCTTGGCATTTGTTCACTGTGGCATGCAGCCCACTCCCACAGCAGGAGAGCTGGCATTGGCTGTACATATATGGAAGTAACAGATTAGTCTCCAGAAAAGGCCCTTGAGGTCCTTATGACACAGTGACTAGCCTTCCTCAAAGAAGCAATCTTCAAGCAAGAGAGCAGCTGTCTTTTCCTTTTTATTTTTTCTTATAATTTCAGCCTCAAAATTTAAAGAGCAATACCCTGTCCATAACTCACACAGATAGTTATATGAAATATAAAGAAAAAATAACAGATGGTACTGTTCATGATATAGTGAGGATCATGTTGGCGACATTACTACAGAGCAATGTGACAAAGAAACATGTGGCCTGACTCTTGCACATGTATCTTTGCAATAAGAGATAATATACCTTCAGTCAAGTAGAGGTTGAGTGTGAACAGGTCATCCTGAGTGTACCTACAGAGATAGAAAGCATGAAGAATGATGACATGCCACATGCTGTTTTAAATACATATGGCTCTTGTATTGAATTGTACCCTCTTTGTAATAAGCTCTTTTGAAGTGCAGAAGTGGAAGTAAATTACATTAAAGTGTATTTCTTTCAGAAATCTTACCATAATTTTGAATCAAAAGGTACCTTCCTTCATTTCTCCAAAAACAAACGAACAAAAAACAAAAACAAGACAAAAAACAACTGCACAAATGCCAATGCATTTACATTGTGATTTCAATGGTTTGCACATCTTCTAGAAGGGGTGTGGAAATGAGCATACTGTACCATGAAGAATTGATCTGCACAACTGGAAGCATGTGTACATTCTAACATTCTGGCCAAAGGCCAATATGTTCTATGCTTGTCCTAATTTTGTTTCCACTGCTATGATAAAACACTCCATCCAAACACAACTCACAGAAAGAGCAGGTTTGTTTCATCTTACAATTCTAGATTTCAGTTCTTCGTTGAAGGAAAGTCAAAGCATTGAAGGAGTTTGTTTACTGTTCCACAAAGAATTACCTTCAGCCAAGAACTCAGAAGTATAACATGACTCATGGAAGATACTGAATGCTATCTTGTAGGCTTATGCTTAACTAGCTTTCCTATACACCCCCAGATATACATCTTCATAGGATGATACTGTCTACAGTATGCTAGTTCCTCCTACATCAGTTAATAAGCAGGGCATTCACCCATAGTCATGCCTACCAGCTAGGTTAATCTAGGCAATTCCACAGTTATAACTCCTTATTTTACTGTAGGTTGGATCAAGTTAACTGGCTAGGACTGTTATTAAGTACTACTTCTCAGATTGCTTCCTGAATATGTTATTCTAACATTCTTGACAAAAAAAATGAAAAACAAAAAATTTTAAATTAAAAGTAATCGGTTTTGTGGTGTCTCTGTTTTGTTTTGATAATAAAAAGAAGAGCAGATGTTTCTTTATATTTGTTCTGAGTCAGATAGATATACCATTGCTAGTATTTTGTATATCAAATAATTTGTGCCCTACAACTACCCATTTATTCTATTTTTATAGATTTAAAAACAAAACTTGTACTGTTAGAAGTGGATTTAGATCCACAGTGTTTTTAGCACATGTGCAGTTGACCACTGTGCAGATATCAACACCAGCTATCTCAAAACTAGGATTTATTAACAAGGACTGATATTCTTCACACCAGAGGTCTAGAAAGGGGAAAAGAAACATTTAGAAACTTAAGTATATTTCTCTTAATTGAGGTGCCAGTGTGAGTCAGGTAGGTCTGGCTTATTTCTTACAAGGTTTAGGGCAACTGCCCAGTGAAAACTGGACTGATGGATAAGGAGATCTTCTTGAGACATGAGCAAGCAGTGTGGAGGTTCTGACTCTAAGGAGGAATGAAAGGCATCTGGCTCTGTGCAGAACATAATTGATAGGATTTCCTTGTGGGTTAGGTTGTGTGTGGAAAATATTTGGCCAACAAATTCCGTAGACAGTATCATCCTATGAAGATGTATATCTGGGGGTGTATAGGAAAGCTAGTTAAGCATAAGGATGGAGCAACCATCAACAGAGAACAAAAGCTGAATAGGGTAGACTTGAGAGGAATGATCAGATATAGGAAATAGAGTTTTGGCATTGAAAACCAGAATTTGAAGAAAATATGGACTAATACTCTATTCCAGGGACTGGCATTCTCTTGGTCGCTCAGCTGGAGAAAACATGGTGGGATATGGAGAAAGATCCAGTTGAAACTCAAGAGACCAGAGTCAAAATCCTCCAAATTAAGGACTGCGGAAAGAAAAAGAGGTGCTTGCCAGTCAAGTGTGAGTTAAGATAAAAACTCAGGGAGGTCTATGTTCTTTGAACCAAAGAAAGATGATAGTTCAGAAATAGAAAATCCACGACAAATCTTATCAAAAGGTCACGCCCTGTGAGAATGAAAAGCTGACAATTGGAATTAAGTATACAGAGGCCATTGGTTACCTGATGTAAGAGACTTTTGAAGAGGAGAGGTGTGCTTAGTTGGAATGAATATAAGAGAGAAGTTGAAAACAGTAAAGGAAGATAACCTTTTCTAGAAATTTTAATATAAAGGAACAAGGGGCCATTGGCATGTGTAGTTTGTATGAATACTTTCAAGTTTAATGACTGATTTTCATAAATACTTGTTATATTCCTATTGTTGATGAAACGGCTTATAGCTATAATAGTTAAAGACATATTACCCTGAATGAGGGACTTCAAACAGTGGACTTTGCACTGGACCTCTAAACTCCCAGGGACATCCAGCCTCTTGAGGGTTAGGTGCATCATCTCTGAATGAACGCAGACCTAGTAGTCCTCTACTCTATGTGTTTTGAGGGCCTCATATCAGCTGATGTATGCTGTCTGTTTGGTAGGCCAGTATTTGAAAGATCTTGAGGGTCCAGATTAATTAAGACTGCTGGTTTTCCTACAGGATCACCCTTCTCAGCTTCTTTCAGCCTTTCCTAACTCAACAACAGGGATCAGCTGCTTTTATGTCCATTGGTTGTGTGCTATTATCTGCATCTGACTCCTTCAGCTGCTTGTTGAGTCTTTCAGAGGGCAGTCATGATAAGTCCCTTTTTGTGAGCACTCCATAGCCTCAGTAATAGTGTCAGGCCTTGGGACTTCCCCTTGAGCTGGATCCTACTTTGGGCCTATCACTGGACCTTCTTTTCCTAATATAAATGAAAATATTAGAAGGCCAACTTAGATTAGATCTGCTGAACATATGTCCTACTTCATTCTCATCTGGAAATTTTCATGTGGAAACACAATCACCTTGTCTTGTCCTTATACTCCATTCCCCATCTAGTCTTAAGGATGTGTGGTTTCTGGAACAACAAAAAGAGCATTGTTGTGGAGTGCTGGTAAATACAGACTGACAGGAGGGAAGGTTATAAGGGAGCATGTTTGTTTTTAAAAACATTGTGTGAAGCAGATGTCTGCTCAAGGAGAGCCAGTATACTCTGCATAATGGGAAAGTTGAGGCAGTGGACATGAGGAGAAAAATGGAAATACATTACTTAGTAGTACTCATCACCACCTTTCCAATTGTGATAAAAGTTGGGAAACAGTTCCAGTGTATTTTGGTACCTGAGAATGGATTAAATAATTGCTGCCCTTTGTTGTTGTCTTCTGAGGTTGGATTGACATTTGGCAATTTGAAGAATCTGGTTGCTCAAAAACCATTGGCTGTTTTCTGTCTGATTATGGTTTCTCATAATTTGCACAAAATAAATATTTCAATATAAGGAAAGGAAAGGGAAAGGGAAAGGGGAAGGGGAAGGGGAAGGGGAAGGGGAAGAGAAGGAAGAAGGAGGAATGGGGGGAGAATGAATACAAAGATCCAGGGGGAAAAAAAGATTGTGGCTGCTGCCCAAGCCAACAGAGAAGCTCCAAGGGAGACCTACAGATACTCCAAGGGGTGACAGGGTAGTGGAAAGGGAGTGTGAAGGGCCCACAGTAGCTCCAGAACAACATTTTTTCAAAAGGCAGGTATTTTGGGAATTTGTTTTAACAAAGTGAAAAGTGGACTCCTGAAATTGGAAAGAAAGATGGCAGACCTGAGCCACGTGCAACAGAGAATTACAAAACCATCTGCTTCACAGCTACATCTCAGCCCAAGGGCTGAGAATAAAAAGGTTGGACCTAAGCAACTGGGGTTGGGGGGAGGTTGGATCCTACTGGCATGTATAAAGCTTTGGAGTCTATCCTGGCACTGCAGATAAACAGACCCAGACAGACAATCATTTATATCAAATATATGATCTTTTAAAGTATAATAGGACGAATTACTTTTTAGAAAATCATTCATCATGCAATTTTAAAAAAAAAAAATTGTATTTTGTGTATGTGTGTAGCCAGAATATATCCACTCATGTGAGTGTATATAAATGTAAGTGAAGATGTACACATACTCACAGGCAGACACCAGGAGTGTTCCTCTATCACTATGCACCCTGTTTGTTGAAACAGTGTCTCAATGAACCAGGAGCTCACCAGACTAGTTGGGCTGACCTTCTTCCTCTAACCAGTGCTGTCCTTAGAGTGTGTGCCCATGCAGCAAGCATTCAATGACTGAGCCACCATCCTGGCAATGTCGTGTAATTCTTTAAGTAAAAGGGCCATTTTAGAAAATATGTACCTAATAAGCAGTTCTACCTTGGAAGCCTGACTACTCAAGGGGAATTGGCAAAACTAACATGGCAGTTTACAGGTTCATGTTTAATAGGGCAAAGTGAGGGACTGGAGAGGAAGCACAGTAATAGAGAGATGTGCATAGGTTATTACAGAATAGAGCTGGCCCCAACAGAGAGGGGCTATAGTTGCAGCTTGTACAGCTTACCCTGCTGGAATATAGAGAGCACAAGGGCAATGATTCTGCCTGCAGGCTACAAGCACAAAAGTCAACCCTAGCGAGCCTCAGGAGCAGCCCATATCATGGGTGTGGAAGTGTGTGGCAGCCTGGAGCTTGCACAGAACGTACCCCTGGACACCCTGCCTTGCCTCAAGATCACCCTGACATCCAAGATGATTCTCAGTGATGGCCCTGTATTTATGGTGCTTCAGAAATCAGAAACCTTGAACCAGACCGATGAGTCGTTGCAATGGATATTTGCATATAATGATGTTTTGGCCAGAAAAACAAGACAAAGCTCATGCAGTGTGACACACTGTAGTTTCTAATGCTACTATGACCTACAAATATGCGATGGAGAGATTGAAAGATGCCAGAAGGAAGCAGTGAGTACTCGGTGGGGAAAAGCAGAACTAGAGATGCAGCTGCGGGGACTGGTGTGAGAGAAGGCTGCAGTGGACAGGAACATGCCATCATCCAGCATGACTGGCAGGGTGGTATGCAGCAGGCAGGAGCTTATGCACACTCAGCCCCTGAACATACTGCCCAGAAGCACGGTCACCCTAGCTCAGAATAACAGGATGTCTGAGAGGAAGAATGCTGTCTTTCTAGATTGGACCTCTTTTAAATACCTCCGTGGTCCATGCTGCTGCCCCAGGCCGTCTTGAAGCCCAAGGTTCATGTGGATATCTGTAGTCTGTGTTGCCACAGGAGGCCATGTTAGTGTCAGTGGTCTGGGTTGCTACAGGTGGCCATTTGTATGTGAGTGATCTATATTACTGCATAAAGCCATGTTGATATTAGTGGTATATGCTCCCACTGAAAGCTGTTTGAGGTCAGCAGTCCTGCTGTGGCTGTGTTGGTCCTACTGTTGCCAGTGGCCTTTTTGTTGTTCACTAGACCATTTACCACCAAAGACCATGTGGATATCCNTCTGGGTTGCTACAGGTGGCCATTTGTATGTGAGTGATCTATATTACTGCATAAAGCCATGTTGATATTAGTGGTATATGCTCCCACTGAAAGCTGTTTGAGGTCAGCAGTCCTGCTGTGGCTGTGTTGGTCCTACTGTTGCCAGTGGCCTTTTTGTTGTTCACTAGACCATTTACCACCAAAGACCATGTGGATATCCGTGCTCTGTACTGCCACCTGAAGCGAAGTTGATGTCCATGGGCCACGCTGTGGGGGTGGGGAGGATGAGGGCTATCTACATTCATGATGATGTCTGTGATGTATACCACTGAAGACAATATTGGTATCCATGGGCACTAATGTGGCAGAACACCACATTGATGTCCATTGTCTATACTGCCACTAGAGACCATGCTGAGATCAATGCCATGCACTGACTCTGGAGACGGTGTGGTGTCTGTGGTGTATGCTGTCACCAGAAACCATGTGGAAATACATGCTCCATGTTCCAGTTCACTATAAAGGGCAAGAAGGCTACAGTTGAAAAAGAGAGACAGACAGAAAGGTTGAGGACTGCTACCACTCCTCATCCAACCCACTCCAAAAAACTGACAGTCTAGCCACGAAGCCATCGGAGAAAACTCTTTAAAAACTGTGATATGAATCCTGAATTGTAGCTTTCCACAGTTAAGGACTTCTAACAGGGGTGCAGGTGGGGAGGGACTCTGACAGAGGTGCAGGTGGGGAGAGACTCAGTGTTCTTTAAGGGGCTGGCCACCCCAAGTTTGACTTCAGCCAACACAAATTGGACTCTTGTTTGGTTTACTTTTTGTTTGTTCTCCTTATCATCATCATCCTCTTTCTCCTTCTTCTCCTCTTCTTCCTCCTCATCTCTTTTCTTCTTCTGTTTTCAGAATAGGTCAGAAAGGTCTGGGGCAGACCTGGGAGGACTGAGAAATGAGTGCAGTTGTGCTTCATTATGTGAAGTAGTCATAGACTCCGTTGTTATTGCGAATTTTAGAAAATAAGGGGCATATTGCAGACATGATACCAGTTATGAAGTATCACAAATTTCACAAATTCTTGGAACTTTTCCAAATGATGAATATATATATATATATATATATATATATATATATATATGTAATTTTAATTTACTAAATATCTGGACAAGTGATTTTTCTCTATATACCTTAATGGAAGTATTCTAACACAAATGTTTTAAATATTTTCTCTTTGCTAATATTTTGCATTATTCTCATGAGGAATAATCACTTATTTTTTAAAAAACATACTGTGGAATATGAACTTATGCTTGGAGTGAACTCTTAAACAAAAAAGCATAGATAAATCAGTATTCATAGTTTAAATGCATAAATCTCTGTTCTTAGAACACATAGAATGCCATAATCAAGTTCTGAAATGATATAATAATGGAGCCATATAAGTTCCATTTTATACAACAGATGTCCATACAGCATATATTGTAAAGTGTAGTTGGAGCACTGTTGACAGGGTGTTCATAAATACTGGTTGAGTACAATTTAATCCTAGTATTTAATTAGATGACCATTGACTTGGTAGTGCTCAGCATGTTGTGGGTTCTTTCTGTTCATCTGGACCTCCCTTCCTGTACTTTAAAGCGCCCCCCCCCCCATCTATTCTACTCAGATTTTCAAATAACTTTTTCAAAATTATTGATACATTTTCATCAATAATTATTGTTAGCTCTAAACAATTTCCCGTCAGATATTTATTAAACATATAAAGACATTCTCCCTCTGTGATGGTAATTCAGCCAGCAAAATAAAAGCAGGCTCTTTATCATTTTTAGAGTAACAATATGAACCTATTTACCAGATGCAATATACTAGCAAAATGCTGCATTTGTGGCACAGGTAAAGTTTGCAGCAGTTTAGTGGAAATCATTTGTCAGTGCTAAATGGTAAGCATAAGGAGATCACATACAAAACAAGGCTTGCCTTTCTCTGTGGATTCTTCTTTTAAGGTGGGAGGAACAGTGGAAGTACAGAGGAATGTGGCTATCCTGACCAGGCTCTGCATCTCCTGGAAGGGCACTCTCTGAAGATTAGTTTGAAACTTAGTCACAACGCTAGCTCATAATGCCCTTCCATGTAGCTCCCTCTGTTAGTATTGCTCACTCCTGGAGTAAGTATTCTTATAAATTATTCCTTAAAATGGAATGGTGAAGAATATGCTTTCAAGACTTTAATGTGCCAACATTTAGCAGACTCTTTACTCCAATTCCAATAAAAGGTAAGCATAAAGATGGGGTAGGACATTTTACAAAAGAAGCGTGAATGCAATGTGAAGGAGAATGAAAGGCATGTTGATTTCACCAGTGTGAGTACTGAGATAGTCTGGATTTAGGATGCTGGTAGGGGAAGGAGCCTGCCTGTGTAGAATTCCAATGATGATAAAAATCGTTTCACATTTATTCTAATTTTGAATAAACAAAGTAGCTTAATTACCATTAAGAAGGTTTTTCTTGTTAGTCATTTAATGTCAACTGTTCAACTAGAGAATAAGGTAAACTCATGCCAGAAAACACATGATTTCAGCCTGACTTCACCAGATAATTCCCAGAACAAAAATCAAATACAAACTGACAGTTTTGAAACATAATCTCTGTAATGTTCTACCTTCCAAAATAATAAACCAAAATGTTGAAGCTATATACAATGTGTTTGGCTATATGTCTCCATGTGTGTGTGTGTTTGTGTGTGTGTGTGTGTGTGTGTGTGTGTGTGTGTGTGTGTGTGTGTAACTGGGCATTATTGTCAAGTGGATTTCTTGAAAGGAATCTTTCCAAAAATAAAGCTTCCTTAGGAAATAAGATATTATTTCAAAGGTAAAGAGAGTCTAAATTATTACTTAGAAGAATTTTCATATTATTCAAAAAAGTATTCTTGTCTGTTTGTTGTTGTGGTTATTGCTTTTCATCTTTTATTTCTGCAAGACTGTATAGATTCTATATATGGAATATGTGAATGGATATTGTTACTTTTAAGAGGACAATCTATGAAACATTTTTT
>CACVCL010019562.1:0-102061 GCA_902729485.2 Mus minutoides | reverse complement strand
ATATATATATATATATATATATATATATATATATATATATATATATATATATATATTACAGTCATATTGGTATTTTTTCAAACAATCCTATATCTGTACCTGAATAAGAGTGTGCAGTTCACCTCAAAGTTTTCTATATGATGGAAAATTAAGTGATCTATTTGGTGCCTACATAACCTACAGTACAGCCATGTCACTTATCAGTAAATTTGTAGAAAGATGGACTGTTGATACACTTGCATCTTTGTCCTCCTATTTAAGTATAGAGTAGAAAGGAAGACGTATAATAGTCCTTTTTAGGCTGTAACCTGCAAATGATAGGAAAGTTCATTTTGTTTTATCTCAGGAACTGAATAAATGAATCTATGATGAGAATATTAATATACTTTGTAAGATATGTAATATTTAATAAGTAATGCATATAAAGTCTTGTTAAAAAATCGCCATTGCCTGGCAAATACAGAAGTGGATGCTCACAGTTATCTATAGGATGGAACACAGGGCCCCCAATGGAGAAGCTAAAGAAAGTACCCTTAGGAGCTGAAGGGATCTGCAACCCTATAAGAGGAACAACAATATTCAATAACCAGAACCCCCAGAGCTCATGTTTCTAGCTGCATATGTAGCAGTAGATGGCCTAGTCAGCCATCATTGAGAGGAGAGGCCCCTTGGTATTGCAAACTTTATATGCCCCAATACAGAGGAACGCCAGGGCCAAGAAATGGGAGTGGGTGGGTAGGATAGCAGGGCTGGGGGGAGGGTAGAGGGAAACTTTCGAGATAGCATTTGAAATGTAAATTTAAAAAATATCTAATTAAAAAATCAAAAAAATTTTCAAGGATGTGACCCTTTTACCATTTTCTTGCTCCATTTGCCATTATATTTTATGTTTTTTCTGACTTTTTCACCAATCCCCATCTTTACTAAGTTCTTCACCCCTCCTATATTTTCCTGTTTGAAAGAAAAGCTAAAGACATGAGTTCTAGGGGTTCTGGTTAGTTCATATTGTTGATCCTCTTCTAGGGTTGCAGACCCCTTCAGCTCCTGGGGTTCTATCTCTAGCTTCTCCATTGTGGGCCCTGTGTTCCATCTTATAGATGATTATGAGCATCCACTTCTGTATGAGATAGCTATATCAGGGTCCCTTAAGTAGGCACTAGCTGTCCTATGCCATAGTGTCCGAGTTTAATGACTGATTATGGGATGGATCCCCCCTGGTGGGGTAGTCTTTGTATGGTCCATCCTTTCATCTTAGCTCTAAACTTTGTCTCTGTAACTCCTTTCATGGGTATTTTGTTTCCTATTCACAGGAGGAATGAAGTATCCACGCACTAGTCTTCCTTCTTGATTTTCTTGTGTTTTGCAAATTGTATCTTGGATATTCTAAGTTTCTGGGCTAATATCCATTTATCAGTGAGTGCACATCCCATGACTTCTTTTGTGATTGGGTTACCTCACTAAGGATTATATCCTCCAGATACATCCATTTGCCCAAGAATTTCATATGTTACCCCTCACAATGGGCCAACCCCTCTTGATCACCAATTGAGAAAATGTCTTACAGCTGGATCTTGTGGAGGCATTTCCTCAACAGAAACTCTTTTCTCTGTGATAAATCCAGCTTGTGTCAAGTTGACACACTAGCTAGAACAATAGTTTTTTAGCTTCTGAATGATGAATAGTAAAGATTCTTTTCAACTTCCATTCTATTCTTGCTTTTGTGTCAAACTACAATAATTTATTTCAGAAAAAAAGAAAAAAAAGCTAAACACGTAATTTTAGCATCAGTTTTTACTGAGTCCAATACCATAGTACATACATATCTGCTTCTATTAATCTCTTACATTGTATTAGTCCATACTTCTATATATCTTCCTGCTTATGATACTAGTTTATCTTCTTTTTACAATTGGGGCATTATGTTTGTATCCTCTATGCTAAATTCATCATAATTACAGAAAGAAATTGTACCAAATGATAGCAATTTTATCACATAGAAACTGGTAATTTTATTGAACTCATAGGGGCTATGGTAACCCAATAAGGTGAACAACATCAAGTCAGACAAAATATCAGTGTAAATTGAGTAGGTGATCTCTAGATCAGAGAGGCAACTGAGAGTAACTTGATAAGGGTGAAATTATTCCTCTTTGAGGTTATGGCCGCTGACGCATTTTCTATGCTGTAGTGGATGGCACCACACATATGTGTTGATGTGGACAGCAATAATGGGACTTCACAGCTTACTGAAAAAGAAACAAACAGGAAATTAGAAGGCACACATGTTAGGAGAGATAGAGAGAATTTTAAAGAGGATATGGGTTTAGGAAATGTGCTCACACTCCACTGTATTGCTGTAGGAATAAAAACAAACAAAACAAAACAAAACAAAACAAAACATACCAAGAACTTGGGAAGTGTTAAAACTTTCATTTTATCTACAAATATATAAAGACAAACAACCATGTGTTTTAAAAACCAACAGTGATTCCCTGTGGCTATATGACAATAAGTATCTTTTATTTTTAAAAAAGTTTAGAAAATGTAGACATGGCTAAATGATTATAGAGACTAGCTGGACTCTACAGGTATGGGTCCCTATTGGCTCTTGATAGCAAATACTATTTTGTAATTCTAGTTACAAGACATCCATTGCCCTCTCCTGGCCTCTGACAATACTTTATGGACATGGTATACCTATGTACATGTAGAGAAAATATAGACATAAAAAAGTTTTTAAGCTCTGTGTGTGTGTGTGTGTGTGTGTGTGTGTGTGTGTGTGTGTGTGTGTGCGTGCAAAAGTATGCCTGTGGTTAAAATGGAAGAACCATATGATACAAAGATAACAACAATACAAAGCAACAGAGATTGAAAAAATTCAATACTGTGTGGGTTACCATTTTTGGAATGTTTTGGCAAATGAATTACCAGAGTACCAAAAATATTACAGACTATTGGTAATGATAATGTTAATCTCCAGAACTTGATTTTAATTTCTCATTATGAAAGGAACCATGTAATATTGCATTGAGATATCAAATCTGGTACTGACTTACTGGTTAGTTTTCATAGTGCTTGCAGGTGCTGTGCATTCTACTAGAGTATAAAAGGAATCATCAGTCTTGTCCAGCTGTGGACATTGCAAGCTAAAATAATGCCCGGCCTAGCTAGATATGCCCACGGATACAATACTGGGACAAACATCATGTTGGTCACCAAAAACTATTTGATTAGATTCAAGTATAACTCCACTGATGAAACCCATATCTTTTTTTTTTTTCAGTTTTTTGAGACAGAGTTTCTCTGTATAGCCCTTGCTTTCCTGGAATTCACTTTGTAAACCTGGCTGGCCTCGAACACAGAAATCCACCTGTCTCTGCCTCCCAAGTGCTGGGATTAAAGGCGTGTGCCACCACCACCCAGATGAAACCCATATCTTTTGCAATGTCAAAGCCAAAATCTGGTAGCTAGATAGGGCATAGTCCCTAGGGGAAAACCTACTAGTATTCTTCTATTATATGGCCATCATTTAAAAACAAATTCTACTGACCTATCTTTCTACCTCAAATAATGGCATTTCTGAACACACATCAAGAATACTTCTATTTGCAATATGTGAAAATTAACAGAGACATATAGCTAAGATAAAAAAGAATATAAATTTGTATAATTTTGAGGACTAAATATGACATCTAAATCACATTCCTTCTTTTCAAGGCTTGAAGATCATTGGGCCGGGGGGGGGGGTGATTATGAGAGCCAGAGTTCATGTATGAAATGAGTGAATGAATGAATAAATAAATAAATAAATAAATAAATAAATAAATAAAGTTGTCCTTTAGACACAGCCTGTCAATNGGGGGGGGGGGTGATTATGAGAGCCAGAGTTCATGTATGAAATGAGTGAATGAATGAATAAATAAATAAATAAATAAATAAATAAATAAATAAAGTTGTCCTTTAGACACAGCCTGTCAATTGCATGTATGAGATTATAGTGAATGTGAGAAAAATGTATAAACCCTGTGCAAGTCCATACCAGCCCAAATCCCAACATGAAGAGAGGACTTGAACGTAAAGTATCACTTCTATATGAGGAGAGTAATTGGCAATTGATTTTTATGGGAAGATAGAGATTCTTTCCCCCATCCTCTGATAAATAGTGTTGTCTTTGTTAAGTTAATAATAACTCAGTGGAAAGCTACACTTCAAAGAATATATGGGTTGCACAAAATGAACTTGATATGCAATGGAAAAATAACAATGTTTGGAAGTTTAAAAAAGGTTAGATTGAATTGGGAGGAGTCAGAGGTGGTCCAAGCCCTGACTTTCTCAGTCTTCCTCTTCTTAGGTGACCATAGTCTTGTTTTGGGGCTTTTCTTGGGGGCGTTCTCTAGCCCAGTGTCTTTCCTCCTTACAATAGGCATATCAGTTCTTACCTAAGGCTGGTTGGTGGCCTTCTCTAGGTTCTCTCACCTCTGTGATGTTCTAGAGCTGGTGTTTCCTTTTTGTCTGGTCAGAATTATCATTGGCTAGAGGGACTTTGGTTAGGTCTCTGTTTAACATCTTCCCTGTCTTAATTTTCTTTTCATCTTTAGTTTCCCTCTTATGGAACACTTTCTCTCAGCAACCTCTACTAAATCTCTTAATGTCTTTTCCCCTAGTCTTTTTAGTTTCTGCAACTTCTTAATGTCTTGGTCCTGACTGATTTATAAATGTCAGCATGACTCTGTTAGAATTTTCTGTTTCCTTGGAATATAAGTATGTATAATGGTAGAAAGTGTCTATAATCTTCTTGAGGAACTCTGTTGAACTTTCATTATCTTATTGCCTGACATCATAATTTTTAGCCAGATTTGTGGGCTGCTTGGCAGCTGCCCTGAGACCCAACATTAGAGACTGGCAATAGACTGTTAGAAGCACCTTACCTGTCTCTGTATTATAGTCCCAAGCTGATCTACAAAGAGGGAACCCCTCTTCACATTCAGCTTGATTCTGAGTGGAGTGCCATTGATGCCTGGAACATTCTTCTGGGCCTCCAGGATGATGTGTTCCTTTTTCTTGGTTGTAAAGAGAACCTGCAACAGTTATTGACAATCATCCCAAGTGGGATGATGGATAAAAAGTATGGTGTCTAAGAGACTAATGAGCCCTTTAGGGTTGTTAGAGAACTTGGCATGTTCTCTTCTCCAATTGCAAAGATCAGCTGTAGCGAAAGTCCAATATTGATGGGGCTGGTTTCCCTGTTTGTCTAATGTCTCTGTTGCTCTCAGGGGTAAGATAGTAGAATCAGCCTCTAATGTTACAGCCTGGGGTGGTGCCATGGCACACCTGCTTTTAGTCCCCTGGACCAGACTTCCCTCCATCTGGACACCATTGGAACATGGGACACTCCCTTTGGGGGGAACACTTGGGCAGGGGTAGAGCTGGTGTGGGAACCACTGGTTCTGCTGGGGGAAATCCCATAAGGTGGAAATGCATGTGCATGTCTCGCAGGTTTCACCTGTAAAAGTGTGAGTAGGAATGTCTGGGGTACAGTGACCCCACAGCCGCCAGGCAGTGGCATGGGTAGAAAATCTTGGGGTGGAGACATCCTCACTAGTCCTGCTGGCAAAGGCATGGGTGGAATCATTGGGGATGCCTGTACAGGACTCCTGTGTCCTTTTGGTGTACTGTCCTGTAAAATAGGATAGAAGGGCTTTGAAGACTTGGAGACTTCTCACTTTTGTTCTTTTGCCATCAGAATGGGCGTGGTTCCTGGAGGTGAATTAGCATTGGTTAGGGGCAATAAGAAAGATTTCATCCAGAGTGGTGGGTGGCAAGAAAATCTTTCCAGACTACAATGTAGGGGACTTGTTCTGGATGTCCCTTTGTCTTTTGAAACACTTTATCTTCCACCACTAGCACAGTGGGGAGATGGAAAGTCCATTCTGTTGGCATCCTACCCTGAAAGTATGCCACTCTGAGCTGCAATACTTGTTCAGTTTTGTTTTGTTTTATGTTTTTGTTTGTTTGTTTTTTCTCATTCACATCCACTGAGAGGTTGTGAGCTCTGGTTTTCACTTCCTTAAAATGAGCTAAAACAATACTAAATGTGTGGGATGGAAGAGAGTGAGAGTTAACCTGTCCCATTGTGTCCATCACCATCCAGTAACACAGGAGACTAAACGCTACCAGAAACACCACTAACAAAACCACATGCGCAAAATACCCACACTGTGACTGAAAACAAGAGTAAATCCAAGCCAGGCAGTGGTGGCACACACCTTTAATCCCAGCACTTGGGAGGGAGAGGCAGGCAGATTTCTGGGTTCTAGGCCAGCCTGGTCAAGAAAGTGAGTTCCAGGACAGCCAGGGCTATACAGAGAAAGCCTGTCTTGAAAAAACAAAAAACAAAAAACAAAAAACCAACAACAAACAACAACAAAAAGTAAATCCAAATAGTAGGACTCACAGACTCTAGCCTAGAAAGTGGAAGTGAGGCAGATGTGGAAGGAGATTGTGTAGAGGTCTCTTCTCCAGCACTTCTAACCAATCAACAGGAATCTTATTCACCCTGGACCTAGAGTCAGGAACATCTTCCTGTCCCCTACTATACCGTGAATGTCCAGTGTGTCCACTTTAGCCACCTTTTGTGGCTTACACTGTTCCCTCAAGGCTTTTTCTGTTGTCAAAATATGGCCAGAAAGAACAGATGTGAACAATGAACAATATAGAAACATTGACAGTATTGGCCCATCCTCTCCCACTCAGTCCAAACAAGGCCTTCCTTTGCTGCATTTATGGCAGGGGCCATGGACTACCCAGGTATACTCTTTGGTTGGTGGCTTAGACTCTAGGAGATCAGAGGGTTCTAGGTTCATTGATACTGTTGTTCTTCCTTTGGGGTTGCCATATATTTTATCTCCTTCAATTCTTTCCCTAACTCTTCCATAGTGATCTCTGACCTCATTCCAATAGTTGGCTCTAAGTCAGTCAGATGATGGTAGAGCCTTTCAGAGGACAGCAATGTGCTCCTGTCTGCAAGCACAACATGACATTGGTAATTGTGTCAGGTTTTGGTGCCTGTGCATAGGATTGATCCCAGGTTGGGCCAGTCATTGGATGGCATTTCCTTTAGTCTCTTCTCCATTTTTGTCAGTGCATTTTCTTTCAACAGGAACAATTCTGTATCAAATATGTTAAAGAAGAGTGGGAGACCCCATGCCAGAACTGGGTGCCATGTCTGTCTACTGGAGGTGATCTCTATAGATTCCATCTCCACACTGTTGGGCATTTCAGCTAAGGTCACTCCTATTGAGTCCTGGGAGTCGCTCACATCCCAGGTCCCTGGAATTTTCTTTTTTTTTTTTTCTCTTTATTAGATATTTTCTTCATTTACATTTCACATGTTATTCAGAAATTTTCCCTTACCCTCCCGCATCCCCGCCCTGCTCCCCTACCCAACCCCTCCCACGTAATGGCCCTGGCATTCCCCTGAGTCCCCCCCACTACCACTGCTATATATTTCCATTCATTCTCCTAGTCCTCTGGGCTTCTCTCTTGTGTCTTCCCTTCCCCCTGCCCCAACATATGATTCTGCCTCCTTTCTCCCTCCGCATTACTATACTAACCAAATGCCTCCCTCCCTCTGCCTTATGTGATTATTTTGTTCCTCCTAAATGGGATTAAGTATCCACTCTTGGGGCTTCCTTCTATTTAAGCTTCATATGCCCTGTGAGTTGTATTATGGGTATTCTGTTCTTTTGGCTAATATGTACTTATCATTGAGTATATACATTGCATGTCTTGGATCTGTGTTACCTCACAGTGGTTAAGTTACACTAGCTGCTCTTCCAGAAGTCCTGAGTTCAATTCCTAGCAAAGACATGGTTGCTTACAACCATCTGTAATGTAATCTCATAACCTCTTCTGTTGCTTCTGAAGACAGAGACAATATAATCACATATATAATCTACACTCTCACAGATTCTTTAAGAGCTGAATTTAGTATCCTTTCATTTCTTCACAAACTGATTAAATGTATAGAGGTTTGATTTATGAAATGGAAGATTAACAGAAGTTCAGCAGTTTTGTAGATCAACTGCTACCTGCTTCAAAACACTACATATTGACTTGATGATTCTGCATCCACATGGACATTAGTCACAAATTAGCAAAGGTTTTAGACATTATGAACAAGCCTTGAGGTTATATGAGTTGTTTAGCCCAAAACATAAGACTATGCAGCATAGCATGGATGGGATCATTACTACTTTTGCAAGCTTATACTCTAAAGACAGCCTTCTGTACTTTATAGGTTGCTTCACTTGAGACTGACATATGATCAGTAAGAGGTGGCATCTTGCTAACGGCCAAGAAGGAGCAGAGCCCATTCAGATCTCCCAAATCTATTTTCCCTTCAGAAGTCTTCCAAGTTACAATAGTCTCTTCCTTGGCCTTATGCTCTCTAGTTCTTTATCTGTCTACAGTGTTTTAGGAAAGGACTCTGGCCTGGGTGAGTAGTCTCCTCCCAATAGACTCCCCTATTCTCAACAATACAAGCTTTTCATAATTTTCATAAAATCAAACAGAACATTATAATTTGATATGCAGCCTAGATCCCTTCTATACAACCATCCCCACGATTCCTAACTACATTATCAAAATGTATACAGAACATTCTATGTAGGAGAGTTAAATGCCTATCCCAAGGGCAAGAAGTATCATTTTTATATTCCTTGACCTATCTCCTCGTTATTGCACTGTTGGGTTTTGCCCTAGTGATCTTGAATAGCCATGAATTCTAATCTACTTGACAAACTGATGTGGCCAGTTTCTTGATGATTCCTTTTAGATGTCCTTGTGTACTCTGTAATTTGCAGGCAGAAAGGAAATGCTAGTAAATCCTTTGATTTTAAAAGATATAAGAAAATCAAAGAATCACGATAGGTTCATGGAGAAATTGGATGAAATGAACAGACTTTTTATAGTGCTGAAAATAACCAGCAAGGAAATAAAACCATTATCATGTTGAAAAAAAAAAAGATATACTGTTCCTTTAAGACATCACTCTCCTACAGCAGGGAAATCAATGCAAAGCCCTGTCTCATCTTGTACCCAATGGACAACTGTTATTCAATTTATAGCCTTTCTGCTGCTCATACATGTCAAACCTTTGATCTGGTCAGCATTTCTATTAGATATCCTAGATTGGTCATCGTACAAATCTTGCCACATTGGACTTCCCATGAGCCTAGTTCTCATATAATTTATTTTGTGTGTGTATTGTTTGTTTATGTGTGTTTATTGTATTAGCTATTTTCAAATTATATTTACGTCATATTCCAGTCACTTTTCAATGGAGCCCCATCTACTTCAAGTGTGATTTTATGCTGAATCCTGACTTGTGAGGACATAATATATAAACTATGTAATCACAGTTTTAGATATCAGACTTTCATCTCTTCTATCAAAGTTAAAGTATTTTTCAGAAATGCAGGAGTTGATATCTGCAACTACCAGATAAAAGTTAAAGGGCTTATCCTTGGCCTGCCTAAACAGGTGTCTTATACTTGACTCTTAACTTAGTTACAATGAAGATTTTTTTTTCATCAAGTTATGGGACAATAATGCTTGGTGGAAAGTTGGATTATCTTCTCACCTTTATGTCTTCTGCTGACCTCCTATGTCTTTGGATTCTTATTATTTTCAATGTTTGAGTATTACTTTTGTGCTATGTATTTCCAGTCTAGATTTTCTAAACTTTACAATGTAACTATTACAATCATATTTACTGTGCCAGTGTTCCTTCTCTGTTGCTCTCTCACCCCCCACACACACAGGTGTACAATTTAACATTAAAATAACATGAATAAAGTATTGTTAGTTTCATGTGTTCTTTTCTCAAAGAGGCTGAAACTATATATGCATTGTTTTTTAACTGAGGCTGCCTGGCACATTTATATGGATGATATGCATTTTAAAATGGAAAGTGTAAGTGATTGCCAAATAGTTTGCTGAAGTAAAGAGTGCAAATTATATATAAACTAATATTTATAATAAGAGGGCCATTTGATCATGGTTGGTTTCCCATTTAAATTCTGTTACCTGCCTGTCAGGTAATACTTTTTCTGTTTGATTGTTTGTTTTTTCCGGAGAATCAAGTTTTTAATGGTCCTCAGTAGGTACTCAGGGATCCTGACCCATTTAAACTGCATGATAATACTGACAGTTGCAAATGACCCAGATCATTGTCATTCAATGATACACATGCACTAATAAACTAAGTAACCCATTAATATATTTGCTTTTATTTTTGGACTATTTTAAAATATTTTTAAAAAACAGTCGAAGCAAAAAGCATTCATGAAAGTAATTTCCTGAATTCTACATGACATTTTGCCCCTAGGCTCTAGTAAAGTAGCAACGTAGTCCATTTCTTGGCATGTACATCTGAAGATCTGTGACACAATGTTGCCTTTAATAACAATATCAATGGAACTTACAATGGAGTTTTGATCCTCCATTGTATGTTTGCTAAGAGGATCATATGTGAATCCCATTTCTAATTTGATATAATTAATAAGTTGGAGCCTGTTATTTAGTGATAATGAACAGGAAAATAAGAGAGGATCTGAATAAGCCTTAAAAGGGGAAAATGTATAAAGGATATTGAGAACATGAATATGTCAAAGGGTGATTGCTTTTATGGATTTTTTGAGAACTTGAGGCCAATGATTAAGAATAAGCCTACATTTCCTTTCACACACATTATGTAAGATGTACAAAAACTTTGTAATCTTTTAAAGCCCCAGTTTTATCTAAGCCAGCTTTTTTTTTTTTTTTTTTTTGCTTTTTGGCTTTTTGGCTTTTTGAGACAAGGTTTCTCTGTGTAGTCCTGGCTGTCCTGGAACTTACTTTGTGGACCAAACTCACTTTGTGGTCTCAAACTCAGAAATCTGCCTGCTTCTGCCTCCCAAGTGCTGGGATTAAAGGCATGTGCCACCACGTCCATCTGGCCTAAGCCAGCTTTTATACGGATCAAATGTAGTATGTCTAGAACAATGCTTTGTGAAGCACTGTAGTAGCCCTCAAGAAACGCTACTGCTTTCTTTATCTCTGTGTCCTCATTTTTCATTACTGTTATCAAACGCTATTTAACATAAATCATGGTATGTTATGGCAGAAACCAAAAAGAAGACATGATAGCAAACATACATTAAGCTTACATGGTATATAGACTGACTTTCCATGATGGAGGGACCAGTTATATTCTGAGGAATATGACATACTATTTTGTAAGAATATTTTTTTCAGTATTTTCAGGTAATAGAGCAAGATGGAATACATAGGAAGCAGATATGAAATAGAATATCATATGTTGAGAATATTTGATGTGGAGGTCAATAATATACATAACTTCCAACACTGGGGCAATTTGTAATATATAATAAATGCAACTGAGTTCTGGAGCAATGGGACTTTCATTAAGTGCACCTGCTGCTCTCACCTGATAGAGGATTGGTGCTCACCAAATACTTGACATCCTATAACCATGAAGTTTTTCACTTCCAGCCCTTCACAGATATCAGGTACATATCCAAAAGATAGATATGCAATGCAGGCAAAATATTCACCTTGTCTCTCAGACATAAAATGAGTACAGTTACAATAATTATGTAAATCATTGAGTATGATATACAATTAACATCTAGTCCATCATTTTTGTCAGTTAGATAAAGTACTTTTCCATCATTCCTAAGAAAGGGTTTATGGTCTATACCTGGATTGTGTTTTGAGTTTAGCCTGTAACATCATCTGAAAACCATCTTTTAAACTATATATTATGTCTTTTCATGTTAAACAACTTAAGTTTGCTTATGCAACTTTAATTAGTCTTTTACCAAAAATCCAAGAATGAATTAAACATTTAAGTATATAGGAAGTACACAATATTGTTTCTAAAACTTAAGCAATTGTAGAGATAGCTGACAATCTGGACAGTCCATTAATTTCTTATAAAGTTGGAGCATCTGCCTTCAGCCTTTTGCCCAGAGGCATATGGCAGATCCAGCAATGAAGTAGGAATATAAAGGACAAGTTCACCTTTTCTTGGCAGAGATTAGTAGTTGAATATGCTTTCTCTGTCCTTTTGGACAGTATTTAATCTGTAAATTAAATAGGCAATTTCTGCCATGTTGCTACCTCACCATGATAATCAACCTTGTTTCAAGGAAAGCATGCTCAATATCTGCTTTGAGCTGTGAAGGGGGAAGATATGTCTTTATTCAAGATTTCTAATAATAATGAAAGGATTAAATGCTAGATACACTTAGCCATAGCTGATAATATTTTGTCTAGTTAGCAAAAAATGTAGTATTTCACTACTTGCCTTTGAATCTTTGTACCTTGTTATTCACATGAAAATCCTGGCCTGAGGACTGACTGTGGCCTGCCACAATTATTTTGGTCCTTGACATTTATTATTATTGTGTTTTTAATAACCTATTTTTTCTTAACTGAGATTGGTATATATATGATTTGTGTAGCAATTCCAAGAACCCAACTCTCAGAACTCCTCTCCAAGCTGAGGATAGTCCTGAGCATCTAGATTTTTTAAGTTTAACAATTAAATGTCACTATAAAAAACACCTCTGCATAGGCCACATACATATATAGATAGTAGACATCTGATGATGAAAATAGATAGATTTTTAGATAGGTGATAGAGATGGAAGACAGATAAGTGATACATGATTTATAGAGTTAGATGATAAATAAGATAGATGATGGATATGACAGAGAGATAGATAAATAATAGATTTATAGGTGATAGCAAGATGGATAGAAAGATGATAGATAGGTAGATAGATAGGTAGATAGATAGATAGATAGATAGATAGATAGATAGATAGATAGATAGACATATAGATAGATTGATAATGGCTGGATGGACAGACAGATAATAGATAAATAGGTAAATTTATATTTATAGATACATAAATGATAAACGATAGATAAGTAGATGAACTATAAATATAGAAGGATAATTTGGAGAGAGAGAGAGAGAGAGCGAGAGAGAGAGAGAGAGAGACAGAGAGAGAGAGAGAGAGAGAGAGACTGAGTTAGGGTTTCAGTCCTATAATAAGATACTATGACCAAGGCAAATCTTATAAAGGAGTACATTTAGTTGGATCTAGCTTATAGTTTCAGAGGTCCAGTAATTAACAACTTGGCAAAAAGCAAGACAATATCTTGGCAGCCATATCACTGAAGGAGCTGAGTTCTGCATCTTCTTCAAAAGGCAAACAGCAAAGCACTTGCATCCTCTGTCAGCTAGCAGGAAGCACTCTAAGCTCACGCCCACAGTGACACACTTCCTTTTCCAAAGCCACACCCACTCTAACAACATTATGCCTCCTAACAGTGCCACTTCCTTGGTCAAGCATACTCAAACCACCATATTCCATTCACCTGCCCCCATAGTGTTGTTGAAGCACATGAGCCTGTAGATACTAAAGCGAGCCATATCATCATGCTAAATCATTTAGTTCATCTTCAAAAGTCTCAATAGTCTATGACAATGTTAAAAGTCGAAAGGTGAAAATCTGATGTTCAACTTAACTGTAATACACTATAAAATCAAAATAAAAAATCAGATGATATACCTCCAAAATCACAGGATATAATTACCATTTCAATATAACATAGTAAGGAAATACTGGACCAAGTTAAGACCAAAAGTCAACTGGGGCAAACTCCAAATTGGACAAATTGGACAAACTGGGCAAATCTCCATGTCTGCTGCCACAGCAATCTTCAGATCTCAAATTATTTTTTGATTTGTTAACTGTAGCACAGTTTGTTCTCTTGCCTGGTTCCACTACCAGTTAGCTGCTTTCCTCAGCAAGTATCCCATAGCAGTACCATCTCAAAGATCTTGGGGTTTCCAAGCAACTTCAACATTACAGCTTCTTGTTTCAGTGTCAGAGATCCATACAAGATCTGGCTTGGTTCAAACTGCTTGAGTCACATTGCCTGCTTTGCTTTCCCTAGAATTCTAGGCTCTGATTGACTACACACTACTGCTGTTTCTGTTCTTCATGATCTTCCAACAGTACTAACATTTTGAGTTCCCTTGAGCCATCTATTGCAACTAGGCTTCACCAATACCTCATAGTCTCTTTACATGATGTCAAGCCTCAACTTCTTTGCATGACTCCTTCAGTCCTAGACCATCAATTGCAACTGAAGCTTACTTAATCTTTTCCAATAGCCTTCCCTGGTCTTACAGAGTACCAAGCATCACCTGCTGCTCACTATGATGCCTTAGTGCTTTCAAAACTCATACTACCTGCGCGATTCTAACACATTACCAAGTCCAGCTGCAACATGAGATAAAACCTGGGCTATCCTTAGAACACAGCCTATTTGTGCTCTCAAAAAACAATTCCCCAAAGACTTCATCCCAGTGATTCTGGTCTCTTCTTAATCACTGTGAATTTCTTAGCTCTAGCTAACCAGCATCAATTTCCCTAGTAACCCCTTCTATTCTTGAGTCTAAAGGCAAAGATGAATGGCTGAAGCTCCTCAGTTCTGCTGCTTGCTGGAGCTGCAAAGTGTCCCCTTTACAGTTCAGAGTTTCAGCCCACTATCATCATGCCTGCAAGCATGCAGGCAGACATAGTGCAGAAGGGGTAACTAAGAGGTTTACATTTGGATCCATAGGCAGCCAGAATAGACGGTGACCCAAAGGGCATGGAAATAGCAACTGAACTCTCAAATCCCACCTCCCAGTGACACTTTCTCCAATAAGGCCAATAATACTCCCCCAAAAACTACACCTCCAAATAATTAGATGGAGACAAAAGGACTGAAGTCCTGGGGGTCACAGAAAGAATGGAAACAGGAAACCTTGGGAGGTAGAGTCTGGGAGGACCCTCTAGTATATACTGGAGACCTGGGATGTGAGAGACTCTCAGGACTCTCAGGAATTAGATGAAGTTTCCTAAGGAGTAGGGAAAGAGAACATAAAGAGCCCAGCTCCAGTAGAAAGAAAGGTCATCCAGTGAGGGATGGGGTTGCCGTCCCACTGTCAAAAACTCTGTCCCATAAGTTTTCCTGTCTGAAAGTATTTTAGAGACAAACATGATGAAGAGCCTGAGGAACTGTAGGTTCAGCTACAGGCTCAAATTGGGATTGACCTCAAGGTGAAACCCCAAGGCTTGACACTATTATTGAGACTAATAACATGCTCAAAAATGGGCCTATCATGAATGTCCTCTGAAAGACCCAACAAGTAGCTGAAAGACTCAGATGCAGATATATATACACAACCAATGGACAGGAGCTGCTTGCCCCTGTGGTTGAATTAGGTAAAAGCTGGAAGAAGCTGATGAGGAGAAAGACCCTGTAGGAGGACCAGCAGTATCAACTCACCTGGACCTCTGAGGTCTCTCAGACACTGGGCCAACAACCTGGCAGGACACACCAGCTGATATGAAACTCCAAATACATATACAGCAGATATGAAAACATGTAGATCATATCTATGATCACGCTATTGCAGAGCAAAGTTATAGTGGGACTTATGACACATCTTGAAGAAAGCATCACTAACTGGTATTTTCATCCTAAAAGAATTTTATGTTTTAAAAATCTCACATATGGCTGTGCTTTCACTCTAAACATTGTTTTCTAAGGACAATCTGAATGTCATGAAGGAGTAACAGTTTTATATTCTAATTTGGGCAATAGTCAATTAATGAATTTTATACTTTGATTATAATAACTGGATATTCATTATTTTTCTGTGAAATAAATGTGACCTTATTAAAGTAAATATTAACATTACTTGTTAAATTAACATCTACTGTTTGTGAAATATTTGACTGAGGAAATCTAACTTTATTCATATATGTTCTTTTCAATGAACAAAAGATGAATAAGCTTTAAAAATTTGGACATTTCTAAAGAGAGTGTTTTTATTTTTTTAAAGAGACGCATTATACCCACACATGCATTTGAAATGTTTACAATTAAAAGCAACAGCTCTGCAATAAACTTTTTTAAAAGATTTATTTATTTATTATATGTTAGTACACTGTAGCTGTCTTCAGACACTCCAGAAGAGGGCATCAGATTTCATTATGGACAGTTGTAAGCCACCATGTGGTTGCTGGGATTTGAACTCAGGACCTTCGGAAGAGCAGTCGGGTGCTCTTACCCGCTGAGCCATCTCACCAGCCCTGCAATAAACTTTTGTGGAGTATCTCCAAAGCAGATATGGTAAATGTGCACTTAGCAATCTTTTCCAGTTATACGACACTTCAATATTCTGAGATGAAATAGAGAGAACTGTGTATCATACTCAAGGCAATGGGAAAGGTTAAACATCGCCAAAAATTTAGAATTTTTGCTACTTGATTTTAAGTATGAAAGAAGTTCCCAGCTGGGAAATTTTTCCTTCTTCTCTGCAGTAGGAAAGACCTAAAAATCAAAATGATATTCAGTTAATCATTGATTACATTGTTAATGTCCCTTTATCCTTATTTCTTCTTTGTCCATTCAGAGAAATACATTCAGAAATATGCTGCCTCCATCAAGTTATGGGTTTTCATTTATCTAAGCCAAGAGACTCTCAAGCAGTTAGACTTTTAGAATGTGAAAAAGACTCATGTGCATTTCTTCTTACATGTAATTAATTGCAGAGGTAGTATGCCTTATCAGAACAGAGGAAGTGTAAGAAATTTCTGTTTGATCCTGGGTCAGTGGAAGAGCTCATAACAGTTATTCAGGAAATTCTTACATTTCCTTTTATATTTACTTTACAGAAGATGATATACACCACTATTGTATTAAATCCAAACTCCATGAGGTCTATGTATAAAAATCTCACAAGTGATGAGGATCAGATGGAGATTTAATATGCAGACCATAGGGTTGACTGTGAGTGAAGGATCAGAGCTCTCTTCATCCAACCAGGAATGGTGTATTTTAACTGCCTAAGAGGAACATCTGTGTTTCATTCTAATCTCCAGCATGGAGAGATATGAGAATCATCTGAAAGGGCTGGAGATGCCAGCAACCTATTAGAGCAGTGGTTCCCAAACTTTCTCATGCTATGACCCTTTAATATAGTTCCTCATGCTGTGGCAACCCCCAACAATAAAATTATTTTCATTCCTACTTAATAACTCTAATTTTGCTAATTTAAGTAATTACAATGTAAATAGCTGATATGCAGTATATCTGTTATATGACCCTTGTGAAAATATCATTTACCCCCAAAGGAGTAATGACCCGCAGGTTGAGAAACACTGTCATATGGAAAGATTGGAAACAATGTCAAATATCTATGTTGAACTCTGGAACAAATGAGGTATTTCATAATTGTTTTGTTGTTGTTGTTGTTGTTGTTGTTGTTGTTGTTAATTTTCACAACCTATCTATTTTATGAGTGAGAATAACTAATGGGAAGTCCTCACCTTGGTGAGTATCCACCTAAGGTCACGTAGAATTTGTCGGTTGTTTTCTTCAATCTCCTTGGCTTTTGAGAGGATAGTTTCAGGGACACCTTTCATGGCACTCAGTTCAATCACTAGATGGTATAGAGGGCTAATCCAGGAACCCACATAATTGATCACAGTTTTTAAATACTCTTTGATCTGAGAAACACAATTGAAATATTTCATTAAACAATTTTGGTTTAGCAGGTTTGATACCTACAATATTCATGTAAAGAAGCTGAACGGAGACATGTATTTACTATGTGTATATGAAACATGTATAGATGTTATATAGTTTTGGAAGTATAACATTTAAACAACTGCTGTTATTTTCTAAAATATAAAACCAATTGTAAGGCTTGTCAATTAGAATTTTTCTGATGTTAGGTCATCATATTTTGTTCTCCCTTTGCAATTCTAACAGCTTGCTTTCCAATGAGCTCTTTATAATTTTTTTTCTTTTTTTTCTTTTTTCTTTTTGCTAGTGCTAAAGAGGGACCAATAAAGTTTGACTCCTGATAGATAGAGGCAGGGGTTCAAGAAGGGATTCAGGTACACCATGTATAGGGGAAGAATTTTATCACAACTAAAATAGAACTGCTATGATATGTAGATCTTCTAATCATGAATTTGAGCATTATTGCATTCTAAGAAACATAAGCTATTATTTCACTGGACTACTCTGTTCATCTGGTTTTCAGTTAAGGCATAGAGAATAAGAGAGGGATAAAGATATAGGTTCAAAAGGAAATAGAACCAGGCCGAAATTGAAAATCAAGAAGCGGGATAATGTTCAGTAACATAGAATGATATCATGCAGACCTCATAAGTAACATATAATAAATACAACCACATTGTTATCATTGATGGAAGAGTGAGTGTATATCCATGGATAGTCAATTTAGCTCAAAGAATCCTAAAAAAAAAATAATAAGTGAAATTTGAGTGGTTGATCATTTATAAAATATCATTCTCTAAATGGTGTATTTAAGTATTTGCTGCACTGTTTTGGGTATTTTAATTTACATATAATTTTATCAATACTATAATGTAATTATTTTCTATACTTTATCTTCATTTTTTCTGCATGCATGATTACTGTAGCTATCATAATGCCTGTAATAACTGACAGTACTACAAACGCTATGTATTGCTTCTAGAATTCTGTGGAAAACTCAGAAAGGAAACTCACTTCAATAGTTATGTATTCAATTCCCTTATTTGGGGGATTTGTTAGAGTAGAATGGCAATGAGATGCAGCTCTGAAAACAATCTCATCCCGCCTAACCAGTTTGGAAGTCTGAAAGAAAAAAAAAAAAAAAAAGAACAGAGTTCAGAAATCATAAATAACTTCATGTCCAGAGTATAAATAAATTTTAGTGGATTTGTAAATTTTAACATAAGTAACTCATGAAAGAGATATTCAGGAATTAAGAAAATGTTTATCATATATTTTTGTGTTTGTACATTGTATCTGCAATTTAATTTGGTCTCTCATTGGCTTTGGAATATTTAACTCTTTCCTCTCTTAATTGCTTTTCTTCTTAACTTTCAAAAGTTACACTAAGCAAGGCAGACACTGAAATGATTAAGTTGATGAAGAAGTAAGTGATTTAATTGCTACCATTGTTTAGAATTTCAGCATAATGTCATAGCACATTTTTATTACTCTTACTCTTTTCTGTCAATAAGTACCAAAATTTCCTTACCCAGATAAAAAAGTTAAAAGTTAATATAATTTAACACTAAGGAATGTAGTTGGGCATGTTTATAATAGTTTTAGAATGAAATTGTGGGGATTTTGACTCACAAAATAAACTATTTTACAGTAAATTCTATGTAAACCCAAATTCAACAAAATATGAAATATTAATAAATATTACTTACTTTAGAATATATTATTTATTTTAAAGAAACAGCTAATTCATGAAAGCTTAATGAATAATTGTGAAGGTTAAGAAGCTGAAAATCTGTCAATTAAGAACAGGAAATACTAATACTGTATAATGCTTTCTCTTCTAAAGTGCAATCGTTGACATGAGGACCTTATTGGGAAGCAGCTGGAAGACAGTAAGGTACTTACAAGAGTTGCAAATTTTCCAGATGAGAATTGGTTGTTGTACTGTGTCATGTAAAGGGGAGAAAAAAAACGTCCAGTCAAAAAAATATGACAACATGTTTATTTCTGAACAGAGACGAATTCTTTTGATGCCCATCTTATTGAAGGTTTGCCTCTTTTTATAGTTTCCCTTTTTTTTCTGACATTGAGAAATGACAATCACCATGGGGTGATGGATACACTTTTATTCCTACCCTGATATTGGAAAAACTGTTATCACTTAAAAAAACAAAAAAACAAAAAAACTTTAAACCACAATTTCTAGTATTTATGGGATTCTTGAAAGGCTATCTCTCTCTCTCTCTCTCTCTCTCTCTCTCTCTCTCTCTCTCCCTTCCTTCCTTCCTTTTTCCCTCCTTCTTTCTTTTCTTCTGTTTCTTTTTTCCTACATCCTCACATGTTTTACTTTATCTCTGTTACAAATATATAGTTCACTGTAAGGCACATCTTGTACAGTGTGTACATGCAGTGTCCTAAATGAACATGGTCAATAGAATTTCATGATTCTGAATGCAAAAACAGGAAATTAGAGTTCTTCCCCAAGAACATTTTAAAAGTGTCTATTATAGTTATGTTTTTATTTTTGTATTTTTTTTATTTTTTAATAATATAGAGAAAATATATTAATATGATTAGATTCTATAAAATTTCCTGACACTCTACAATTGGCCCTGTCCCTGTTTGAGCAGATGGGTCATCGTTTACCTATGAAAATATATTTTCTGATATCTGCATCAGGATGTTTAGAGTCTCAGGTTCTAGTGTAGTTCAAATATTGGTATTTATGTTGAGGTACTTACAAGCTCTACATAGAATTGGTTAGCAAGTTTACGAAGGGTTTCAGCTTTCTGGATGGCACTGTTAAATGTTTCCGTAAGTGGGTTCCAGCAGCCTCCCTTTTCTGCTACACATGCAGGAACTGATGAAACATTCTCCCACAGCAGCAAGTTTGACACCACCAGCAGCAGGAGTGCCCCTGCTACACAGAAACAAAACCCACTTAGAGATGGTGCATTAAACTGAGTTCTCTTCGTCCCAGGAATGTTGTACATGAGCAAAGGTTTTATTAGTTTTTGTTTTGTTTTTGTTTTGGGGCGTTGTTTTATTGTTTTTCCTTTTTTTACTGTTATATAACTTCATATTATATATCTGAAATGATATATCTAGTCACTCTAAGCACTGAGTACCCTTGCCATATTGAAACAAAACCCACTTAGTAATGGTATATTAACCTGAGTTATCCTAGGCCTAGAAAAGTTGTAGTTGTATCTGGCCAAAAGGATTTTTTGTTTGTTTGTTTGTTTGTTTTTTTAAGTTTTGGGGTGTGTGTGGTGAGGTTGTTGTTTGGTTGTTTTTAAATTTTTATCCTTCATGACTGTATACTGGATATGTGTAATGGCATATAAAGTCACTAAGTACTTAGGCAAGTAATTGAATTTTTCTGAATAATAGTTTGAGGAGCAACCGATTTTACATCTTTTTTCAGAAGTCCTTCTGAATTCTACAAATTTCTGAAATTAAAATTAGTTCTGTACTTATACCTCAAGGTATTTTTAGATGGTTTACTATCTTTGGAATTTAAACTCATTTTCAGTTTCACCAAACTCTTGAAGAATATGCATTTTTTAATCATCATGTCTGATTTCAATATTTTGGACACTTATGGCACAGGGATAGCACAGTTTACCTCTTTGCTCCCTCTATCCATTTGACCATAAATACAGCCATGATGATTACTCACAAGAAAATGAAAAGATGTTGTCTAATATATGATATCAACTTAGAACTGCTAACACAATAAAAATCCATCAGCGATTTTTTTCATCAAAAACTTCAGATAATTCATTTTAGTGTTGATCTGCTCCCCAATTTTGTTGGCAGATTAAACTCTAATGAATGTATTCTTGACATATTCAGGTTGGAGAAAGATAATATGTTCAAATTGTTTTTCTAATGGCTTATTTTTAGCTATGGTAGAAGTAAGAACACCAACCTTTTACTTACAATCACAATTCTGTTTCTTCTTCCTTAAAATAAGATTAATTTGATCCACTGAATTTACACCCTTAATATTCTCCAATTTCTGAAACGCCAAAACATTTTCCATTTAAGATGTATTATTCTGTGTTCTGGAAGGTATCCTATGCATTGGAAGCTGCTTAATAATTCCTATCAGTTCTTCTTATTGGCTATAAGGAACACTTTCTTCCTTCTCTCTCTTCAAGAGAGAAGATAAAACAACACAAACTCTCTTTGAATATTGCAACATTTCTCAAGTTAAAGGATGATGATAACTACTAATCCAATTGTCTCTTGTACCCTTGTACAGTTTCTTTCAAGAGAAATAATTTTAAAAGATAGTGTAAAGTCTACGCAGAATTCTACTCCTGCTAGTCTATGAACAAATAGTTCATCATACTAAAGAGAATGTCAAAGATTCCAAAGAAATAATCCAATTAAAATAAACTCATAGCAACACTAAACTGAATTCTTTTACCAAGAGAGGAATAGGGGTGGGATTTACTTACAGAAGTGGGGTTGTCTCAATGGCAGTTCCATCACTGAGGAGTTCCTAAGCAAGATGAGTTCTGTCTCTAGAGACCCGTTTCACCTGAGTTGTACATTCAGTTAGTTTACTGTTCCTATATATTCTAGCAGATAACTCCAAGGGCATGTACAGCCATGAGACAGCATGAGTCACATTCAGAAACACTCCTTTGTGAAACGTGTCTTTCTAACTTCTGGGAATGTTAACTGGCTTATTACAACATACTTATAAGTATCTGGTTGGTCTCATTTTATTTATTCCTACATATTGATTATTATGCAAATATTTTTGAAATCTCTGAAGCCATTCTCAGCTGCCAGATTAAAGATGATCATGTCAGACCATGAAAAAAATAATTGTTCACGATTACTTCTCCTTCCTTAGACACTTACATTGTTTCATCTTTTCCCCAATCATTATGGACAAAGAAAGATTCATCGTTGAATATTTGGCCACCATACCACAGCATTAGTAAATTATCTATAGTGTGATGAATCCTTGCCAGTAATCACTGGCTGCTCTGAAGAGTGTTTCTCTGTGAACTACACTGACATTATAATATTCTGCATCCTTAAATTATATATTTATAAGTCAGTCTAAAATAAATTAGATATATTTAACAAACAAACAAAAACTTCATTAACTTCTCTCTAGGCAATATAGCCTCTCCAAAATTACTGGGAATTCTTTCAAAATAACAAATATAAATAGTTTGCTGGCATTTTCTGTTAACCATATCAGACATTTGAAAACTGCAACAGTAACAATTGCACAATGGTTGTCCCAAGGAGTATAGTTTCATACACTTACTTCTTTTTTTTTCTTCAATTTTTATTAGATATTTTCTTCACTTACATTTCAAATGTTATCCCGAAAGTTCCCTATACCCTCCCCCATCCCCTGCACCACTCCCCCACCCACCCACTCCCACAACTTGGCCCTGGCGTTCCCTGTTCTGGGGCATATAAAGTTTGCATGACCAAGGGGCATCTCTTCCCAATGATGGCCAACTAGGCCATCTTTACTACATATGCATCTAGAGACACGAGCTCTGAGGGTACTAGTCAGTTCATATTGTTCTTCCAACTATAGTGTTGGAGACCCCTTCAACTCCATGGGTACTTTCTCTAGCTCCTCCCTTGGGAACCCTGTGTTCCATCTAATAGCTGACTGTGAGCATCGACTTCTGTGTTTGCCAGGCACTGGCATAGCCTCACACGAGACAGCTATACCAGGACCCTTTCAGCAATATCTTACTGGCGTATGCAACAGTGTCTGTGTTTGGTGGCTGATTATGGGATGGATCCCCGGCTTCAGCAGTCACTGGTTGGTCCATCCTTTTGTTTCAGCTCCACACTTGATCTCTGTAACTCCTTCATTGTGTGCTTTGTTCCTAATTCTAAGAGGGGGTGAAGTGTCCACACTTTGATCTTCATTCTTCTTGAGTTTCATGTGTTTAGCCAATTGTATCTTGGGTAATCTAAGTTTCTGGGATAATATCCACTCATCAGTGAGTACATGTTATGTGAGTTCTTTTGTGATTGGACTACCTCACTCGGGATGATACCCTCCAGATCCATCCAGTTGCCTAGGAATTTCATAAATTCATTGTTTTTAATAGCTCATACACTTACTTCTAATATTAGCACTTATGCTATAGAACCACTGATGAAAATTCTTCAAAGCCAGTGTCATAATGGCTTCCATTCTCTGGCATCTTGTCAACACTGAGGGATCTTCTAACTCAATATCAACAAAATATCTTCATATCATTGAAAGAGAGTACTTAGCTGATTAAAAAAATGTAGGCAAATCAGTTAGGTCTGAAATTTATACAAAAGGAAATACATCTACAAGAATGTCATGGGGGATTTCAGAAGCCTAGCTGTATCTCATTGGAAGGTAATTCTAATCTCCAGATCATCCACATCTCAGAGACTTAATTCAATAAGCATATGGTTCTCAGGAATCCTGTTTCCTACTTGTATACTTTAACATTATTTTTTATTTCCTTTTTAAAATTATTTTTAATTTACATTCCAAAGTTTAACCCCATTCCCATTCACTGTCTAGAGTTAATCATTGCATCCCCCTTCCACTTTGCTTCTGAGAGTGTGTTTTCCCCATACAACCACCCCACCTACTTCATCCCAGGTTAAGGCACATCCTATCCACCTCAGTCCATAATGTAGAGAGCCATGCCCGAGCTGGTTCTGCCGACATCCTGTCACCACCCCAAGCCTGGGACAAGCAAACAAGTTCAGTGCGCATGCGCTTGTTACAAAGCCACATAAGTCACCGCCCATCCCGGGGGCGTAACTTGAGGTAATGGGCAGTCAGCCAATCCTAACGACACACATCTCACTGAGGTGTATATAAGTGGGACCCATCTTGGGCTCGCTCTCTTCCTCCTCATGATGTAATAAAAGTATGCTGCAGAAGGATTCTGGTGTCCACGTCCTTCTTGCCAGCGAGGTGGTAGCGTGGACTCTTTCACCATACAAGGTCTTCCTCTGCTACATATGTGCCAGTGGCCATGGATTACCCCATGAATGTTCTTTGCTTGGTGGCCAGGACTCTGGAACATCAGAGAAGTCAGATGATACTTTTATTCTTCCATTGGGGTTCCCATCCACTTTAACTCCTTCGTTCCTTTCCCTAACTCTTCCATATTGGTCCAGGACCTCAGTCCAGTAGTTGGCTGTAAGTATCTACATCTATCTCAGTCAGATGATGGTAGAAACTCTCAGAGGACAGCCCATGTGCTTCTATTTGTAAGTACAGCATGACATCAGTAATAGAGTCATGGGTTGGTGTCTGTATATGGAATTGAACCCAATTTGGGCCAGTCATTGGATGGCCTTTCCTTTAGTCTCTGGTCCATTTTTGTCCCTGTCTTCCCTTTAGATAGGAACAATTCTGTATCAAATATTTTGAAGATGAGTGGGTGGCTAAATTCCTCAACTGGATGCCATGTCTATCTATTGGTCTTCTTAGGTTCCATTTCTCCACTACTGAGCATTTCAGCTAAGGCAATACCCATTGAGTCTTGGCAGTCTCTCACATTCCAGGTCTCTGACATACTGTAGAGGTTCCTCTTGACCCCCACTCCCTACTAATGTATATTTTCATTAATTCTCCTAGCACTTTAGGCTTCTTTCCTATCTCCTCAACCCCCATATTTGATCCTGACTCTTTTTCCCCTCCATATACCTTCATCTATCCAGGTGCCTCCAACTGCCTTCTGGGATTATTTTGTTCTTCCATCTTATTAGAATTGAAATATTCTCACTCGGGCCTTCCTTCTTGTTAAACTTCACATTGTCTGTGAGTGTTATGGTGTTATGGTTACTCTGGTTTTTTTTTGTTTTTGTTTTGTTTTGTTTTTGTGGGTTTTTTTTTTTTTTTTCTTTTGGCCAATATGCACTTATTAGCGAGTGTATATCTTGCATGTCTGGGTTACCTCTTAGTGATTAACAGTACTGATTGTTCTTCCAGAAGTCCTGAATTCAATTCCTAGCAAGCACATGGTTGTTTAAAACCATTGGAAATGCAATCTGATGCCCTCTCCTGGTACATCTGAACCCCAAGAAAATATAATTACATATATAGTCTAAACTCTCATAGATTCTTTAAGAGTTGAATTTAGTATCCTTTTAGTTTCTTTGACAAATTAGTAAATGTGTAAAGGTTGGATTTATGAAATGGAAGCTTAACAGAAGTTCAGCACATTTGTAGTCCTACTGTTACCTGCTTCAAGACACCATGGAGTGACTTGATGATTCTGCATTCACATGGACATTAGTCACAGATTAGCAAAGGTGTTAGACAGCATGTACAAGCCTTGAGGTTACGTGAGTTGTTTAGCTCAAATCATAAGACTGTGTATAGTTGCACGAATGGGATCATTACAACTTTTGCAAGTGTATAATCTAAAGGCAGGCCTCTGTTCAGTTTAGGTTGCTTCACTTTAGACTGACATATGATCAGTAAGAGTTGGCATCTTGCTAAGGGCCAAGAAGGAGTGAGGCACATTCAGATCTGCCAAATCTGTTGTACCTCCAGAAGTCTTCCAACTTTCAACAGTTTCTTGTTTGGTCTTATACTCTAGTTGTTTACTTGTCAACAGTGTTTTAGCAAAGGATTCTGCTCCAGGTTGGTAATCTCCCATAGACTCTCCTATTCTCAACACCAGTTCAACATAATTTTTATAACCTGGTACAGAACACTATAAACCTTAGGTTCAACATACTTCCCTTTTATACATCCATCCCTAATCTATCTACATTAGAGAATTATATACAGAGTACTCTATGAGGCAGACGTAAGTGCCTTCCTCTAGGACAAGCAGTATCATCTTTATATTCCTTGATCTATCTCCTCATTACTACACTGTTGTTTTTTGCCCAGCTGAATTTGGATAGCCATGAATTCTCATCTACTTGACTAATTGATGAAAACAGTTCCTTGAAGTTTCCTTTAAGATGCCCTCGGATCCTATGTAATGTCCAGACAGAAAGGCAATTTTAGTCAATCTGTTGATTTTAAAAGATGTACTTTAAGACATCACTTTCCTGCAGCAGGGTAATCAAAGGAAAGTCTTGTCTCATCTTCTACCCCATGGAGAACTGTTATTCAGTTTACAGCCTTTCTACTGCTCCTAACTACCACACATTTGATCTGGTCACAGTGTATATCTTGCCCCAGTTCACTTCTCATGAACCCATTTTTCATATATATTCTTTTTGTGGGTGCTTTTTATTATATTAGCACCTTAAAAATGATATTTACATAATTACCTACTCCTTTTTAATAGAGCCCCTTCTACTTCAAGTGTAATATTGTGTTGAATCATGATTTGTGAGAAGATAATATACTAACTGTGTAGTCACAATTTTGGAGAATGTCATCCCTTCTAACAAAGTGAATGTGATTTTCAGAAATGCTGGAGTTGATATATAAAACTACCTGATAAAGTCAAAAGTCTATTCTTGACATGCCTAAACAGGTGTTTTCTACTTGACTCATAACTACCTGATATACTCAAATAGCTATTAGTATTTTTGATTTTTTATTAAATATTTTCTTAATTTACATTTCAAATGCTATGCCAAAAGTTCCTTATATGACTTCCCCTGCCCTGCTCCTCTACCCACCCACTCCCAATTCTTGGCCCTGGCATTTTCCTGTATTGGGGCATATAAAGTTTTCAATACAAAGGGGCCTCTCTTCTCAATGATGGCCAACTATGCCATCTTCTGCTATATATGCAGCTAGAGACATGAGAACCAGCTCTTGGTTTGGTTGATTCTTTGAATAGGTGTTTTTTTTTTTTTTTTTTAACCACTTGGTTCATTTCAGCCCTGAGTTTGAATATATCCTGCAGTCTATTCCTTCTAGGTGATTTTGCTTCCTTTAGTTCTAGAGCTCCTAGGTGTGCTGCTAGGCTACTAGTGTATGCTCTCTCTAGTTTCTTTTTGGAGGCACTTAGGGCTATGAATTCTCCTCTTAGGACTGCCTCCATTGTGTCCCATAAGTTTGAATATGTTGTGGCTTCATTTTCATTAAACTCTAAAAAGTCTTTAATTTCTTTTTTTTTTTATTTCATCCTTGACCAAATTATCATTGAGTAGAGTGTTGTTTAGTTTCCACGTGAATGTTGGTTTTCTATTATTTATGCTGTTATTGAAGATTAGCCTTAGTCCCTCGTGGTCAGATATGATGCATGTTATAATTTCAATATTTTTGTATCTGTGGAGGCTTGTATTGTGAGGGATTATATGGTCAATTTTGGAGGAGGTATCATGTGGCTCTGAGAAGAATCTATGTCTTTTGTTTTAGGATAAAATTTTCTGTAGATATCTATTATATCCATTTGTTTTATAACTTCTGTTAATATCCATGTGTTTCTGTTTAGTTTCTGTTTCCCAGATCTGTCCATTGGTGAGAGTGGGGTTTCAAAGTCTCCTCCTGATCATTCCAAGACTTTTTTTTTTTTTTTTTTTTTTTTTTTTTTTTTTTTTTTTTTTTTTTTTTTTTTTTTTTTTTTTTTTTTTTTTTTTTTTTTTTTTTTTTTTTTTTTTTTTTTTTTTTTTTTTTTTTTTTTTTTTTTTTTTTTTTTTTTTTTTTGGTTTGTAAGAATTTTACTGAGTATTTTGGTATCACTATTCATAAGGGAAATTAGTCCAAAGTTCTCTTTCTTTATTGGGTATTTGTGTGGTTTAGGTATAAGCTTAATTGTACCTTCATGGGAAAAAAAATCTGGTACTGTTCCTTCTAATTCTATTTAGGAATAAGTTGAAGAGTATTCGTATTAGGTTTTCTTTGAAGGTCTGATAGAAATAACCCAATCACAAAAGAAGTCATTGGATATGTGCTCAGTGATAAATGGATATTAGCCTAGAAACTTAGAATACCCAAGCTACAATTTGTAAAACACAAGAAAATCAAGAAGGAAGACCAGCGCGTGGATACTTCATTCCTCCTGTGAAGAGGAAACAAAATACCCATGAAAGGAGTTATAGAGACAAAGTTTAGAGCTAAGATGAGAGGATGGGCCATACAGAGACTACCCCACCAGGGGGGATCCATCCCATAATCAGTCATTAAACTCAGACACTATTGCATACGACAGTTACTGCTTACTTAAGGGAACCTGATATAGCTGTCTCGTACAGAAGTGGATGGTCATAATCATCTATATGATGGAACACAGGGCCCACAATGGAGAAGCTAGAGCTAGAACCCTAGGAGCTGAAGGGGTCTGCATTCCTAGAAGAGGAACCACAATATGAACTAACCAGAACCCCCAGAACATGTGTCTCAGGCTCTACATGTGGCGGAGGATGGCCTGGTTGGCCATCATTGGGTGGAGAGGCCCCTTGGTGTTGTAATCTTTATGTGCCCCAGTGCAGGGGAACACCAGTGCCAGGAAGTGGGAGTGGGTGGGCAGGGGAACAGGGCCAGGGGAGGGGGGAAACTTTCGGGATGACATTTGAAATGTGAATTAAGAAAATATCTAATAAAAAACTAATTGAAAAAAAAAAAGAAATCTGAACAAAACCAATCCAGTCCTGGGTTTTTGTTTTTGTTTTGTTTTGTTTGTTTTTGTTTGTTTTGGGGGTTTTTTTGTTTTGTTTTTTGTTTTGTTTTGTTTTTTGGTTGGGAGAATTTAATGACAGCTTCTACTTTTATAGGAATTGTGGGAATGTTTGTTGTATATAGGCTTTTGTAGTAGGAGCTGATGATTTTTTTTTTTGACTTCTCAGTTTCTGTTGTTATGTCTCCCTTTTCCTTTCTGATTTTGTTAATTAGGATATTGACTCTGTGATACCTGGTTAGTCTGGCTAAGAATTGATCTTGTTGTTTTTCTCAGAGAACCAGCTACTGGTCTTGTTGGTTCTTTGTGTAGGTCTTTCTGTTTCTACTTGTCTGATTTCATGCATTAGTTTGATTATTTCCTGCTGTCTACTCCTGCTGGGTGAATTTACTTCTTTTTTTTTCTAGAGCTTTGAAGTGTGTTGTTAAGGTGCTAGTGTTTGTTCTCTCCATTTTCATTTTGGAGGCACTCAGAACTACGAATTTTCCTTAGTACTGTTTCAATCACATCCCGTCAGTTTTGGTAGGTTATGCCATCATTTTCATTAAATTCTAAAAAGTCTTTAATTTCTTTATAACTCTTAAACCTAAAGAACAACTTTACCAAAGTGGTTATATATAAAATTAACTCAAACAAATTGTGTAGCCTTCCTCTAATCAATGGATAAACAGGCTGGGAAAGAAATCAGGGAAGCAGCACCCTTAACAATAAGCACAAATAATAGAAAATACCTTGGTGTGACTCTAATCAAGCAAGTGAAGGATCTATATGATAAAATTTTCAAGACTCTGAAAAAAATTGAAGATGACTTCAGAAGGTGGAAAGACCAATCATGCTCACTGGTTGGCAGGATTAATATAGTAAAAATGGACATTTTGCCTAAAGCAATCTATAGATTCAATTCAATCCCCATCAAAATTCCAATTCAATTCTTCTCAGAGTTAAAAAGAGCAATTTCCAAATTAATTTGGAATAAAACAAACAAACAAACAAACAAACAAAAAGCAGGGCATTGAAAAGTATTCTCAACAATAAAAGATCTTCTGGAGAAATCACTATCCCTGAACTCAAGGTACATACAGAGCAATAATGCTAAATACTTCATGGTATTCGAACAGAGACAGGCAAGAAGATCAATGGAATAGAATTGAATACCCCAAAATAAACCATCATACCTAAAGTCACTTGATATTTGACAAAGGAGCTAAAATCATCCAGTGGAAAAAAAGACATTTTCAATAAATGGTACTGGTTCAACTGGCATTCAGCATGTAGAAGCCTGCAAATCCACTCTTAATCCTTGTACAAAGTTCAAGCCCAAGTGGATAAAGAACCTCCAGATAGTACCAGATACACTGAAACTAATAGAAGAGAAAGTGAGAAGGAACATCGAACACATGGGGGCAGGGAAAATTTTCCTGAACAGAACATGAATGGCTTATGCTCTAAGATCCAAAAATAACAAATGGCACCTCATAAAATTGCAAAGCTTCTGTAAGGCAAAGGACACTGGCAACCAACTGATTGAGAAAAAAATCTTTACCAATTCTACAAATGATAGAGGGTTAATATGTAATATACACAAAGAACTCAAGAAGCTAGACACCAGAGAATCAAATAACCCTAATAAAAATGGGGTACAGAACTAAACAAAGATTTTTCATCTGAATAATATCGAATGGCCAAGAAGCACCTAATTTTTTTTAACATCCTTAATCATCACCAAAATGCAAATCAAAACAACTCTGAGATTCCCCCTCACATCAATCCGAATGGCTAAGATCAAACATTCAAGTGATAGCAGATGCTGGAAGAATATGGGGAATTAGGAACACTCCTCCATTGCTGGTAGGATTGCAAACTGGTATAACCATTCTGTAAATTAGTCTGGTGGTTACTTAGAAAATTGGATATATTTCTACCTGAGGATACAGCCCTAAAACTCATGGGCATATACCCTCAAAATGTTCCAACATATAATAAGGACACAGGCTCCACCAAATTTATAGCAGTCATATTTATAAGAGCTGTAAGCTGGAAATAACCCAGATTTTCTTCAACAGAGGAATGGAAGTTTTGCAATAGAAATTATTTAATTTCAGTCTGACCTTTTTACACCAACTTTGACCATTTAGTTTCCAGATAAAAGACATATACAACATTTATATTTATAGTAAACCCTTAAATAGCACAAAAAGCTGCAAAGATATCTACCCTCTATGCTCTTAGGATCAACTTTTCTATTGATAATCCTGAGTTATTATTTTTTATATTTCTTCCGTGTAGTTCTCACCTCGGGGTCATATTTTTATACCTAACACATGGTGTTTCTCCTTCCTCCCCTTGCATCTTCTTCCTCCCTCATGGTTCTTCCGTGACCCTCAAGCCTAGGAACCATTAACTCTCCCTATGTCTCTTCTACCCAGATATTAGCTGGTGGCTTCTTTATCTGCCAACTAGAAATAACTTGGGAGCAAGGTCACAAAGCTTTTACTTATGGACTCTCTTTCTCTCTCGCTGAGGCAACCAGATCTTGAGGAAATGCTATTAGAATTAGTATCCAAGCAGCTTTAGGCCAACCCACTATACAACTTCTTGCCTTCTGGCATAGTACATGTATTTTAGCACCATTTCAGTCTACCAAGTTTAGGGATGTTTTAAGTTATGCTTTTGATCGATATTGTTTCAAAATCAGTGGTATGCAGGAAATAAAGTTCATGTGCATTGGCCATAAAATTAATTGACTTCACCTTTTTATCTCTTGGGTTTTCTCCTTTATTATTTCACCTACACTCAGTCACTAAAGACTCTTTGTCACTTCTATGTACTAGCTTTCTCTGTCAAGCCATGGGCTGCTGATGGCTGCTTTGAGTCCTTCCTCATTGGAGATCCCTTAATGGGTAATCAGTTTACATGTTATTTTGTTATTATCACTTAAAATAATTTTTCTATGAGAGACAAAAAGGGTAAAACCATATAGAAAAAGAAATGTAAAGTAGGAGGAGGACAGGTAAAAGAAACTTTAATCAGGATATATTTTTATGAATAAAAATTTCTGTTTTTTCATTAAAGGAAATTGACTATTTCAGAGCTTGGAAGATGGCCTAGTGATTGAGTACTTATTGTTTGTGGAAAGGGTCTAGGTTCAATATTAGTACCCACATGGTGGCTCAAAAACATCCATGCCTCCAAAACCAGAGTATCTGATTACTATTCTAACATTTTGATGTGCCCTTACATTCAGGCAAATTACTCATACACACACTTTAAAAATAAAAATGTCTGTTGATATTTTCTACCATTACTCAGGTTAAAGTTCAGCTACACTTATTGTATTTTAGGAAATGCCTAAATTGTAGAATGATGGCAACAATTTGTAGATATGAATAGTTTTCTACTTTGAAAAGAAATTAGTTATACAGTTATTTCTTTACCGTTTTGTGTGTGTGTGTGTGTGTGTGTGTGTGTGTGTGTGTGTGTGTGTGACTGATTTATTCTTCATGTTATGGTACCCACTACCAGAAATCACTGAGGTAATCTACATATTGCAAACCTCTCCACACAAGATCAACTAAAGCTCATATAAGCCAGGCATTTTGAATATGTTTGGCCTGAGTAGTACCCATCATTTCCTGTATTATAAAATCAACTAATTTCTGTTGTTCTGTTCTTTCACTTTTGATCCCATATCTATTATTCCTGCAGTAATAAGACCATTTCTTCAAAAGTTATTTTAAACTGAAATTAATAATAATAATAAATATTATTAATAATAAAATATATACCCAAGTTACAGAAGGGTACAGTTGCTATGTTTTTCTGAAATATATGTTCTCATTATTCTTTGCTAAATCTATTTAAGTTTAAGACCATCATAACTTCTTCCTGAAAAGTTCATTTTGAGCTATAAGTCACTTTTAAGCAGAGGCCTGTCTCCATCACATATACATGATTAACTGGACATATAAATTTCATGCTTTATGTAAAAATTGAAAAATTAACAGTTTCTACAATGTCACAGTGATATATTTTCAGATTTTTTTTTCTGACTAGTCTCCTGTACTGGAAATATGCATATTAATGGGAAGATGACTAAATGAGAAGCCATACAGTTAGATTCATTGAACAAACATCTATTTAGATTATACATATATTTCACCATACACACCTGCTTTTGAAGGAAAAAAAGCTGAAATATACAAGAGAAGTCAATATTTATTTGATGCATTCAAGATAAAATAGAAAGGCTGGTTGGATACTTTAGTTCATGGTTGTTGTTATTAATCTGACTGATCATCATGGTTAGGGAAGGAAGATGATTCATATGGAAAAAAAGCCTAGCTTGGAGGAAAGCACTGATTTGCTTAAACTGTTGTCTGATAAGCATCTGTAATTTTTACTATGTAGTAGAAATATTTCTTGACTCTGACATGAAGAGTAATTGTCTTACTTAGTGTTTTGTTCCTGTGAAGAGACACCATGATCAATAAAACTTATAAAAGAAAACATTAATTGGGGATGGCTTACAGTTTCAGAGGTTCAGTTCAGTACAGGAAAAGCAGGAAGCATTGCAGTATGTAGGCAGAAATGATTCTGGAGGAGCAGAAATTTCTACATCTTGATTGACAGGAAGCAGAAAGGGATTGTGTTTGGCACCAGCAAAGCTGAACATAGGAGACATCCAAGTTCACATCCACAGTGTCACACTTCCTCCAACAAGGCCATACCTACACAAACAAGGCCACATTTCCTAATGTTGCCACTCCCTACTGGCCAAGCATTCAAACACAGGTATCTATCAGGACCAAGGCTATTCAAACCACCACCATGGAGAAGTTTTGGTTTTCCCTGGAGCTCTAGTAACTCAAGGGATGAAGAACTACTTTTAATAAACTTAAAGTGTAATAAAAGAAAGTAAAAGAACTGTCACTGGAAAGAAGATTGAATAAAAACATATAATCAGTGTCTAAATTTTAAGGTAGTCTTAGGGGTTCATGCAGTTTGGTATGCTAAAGGAGTGGTATATGTTTTGTTAGGCATTTATGGCTTTGCAAAACACCATAATTAAAAGAAATTCAGTGAGGGAAGGTTTTATTTAAGGGTACATCTCGCAGTTCATTATGGATAGATCTCACTGCAAGAATGCATGGCACAAACCTTGAATTAGGACTTGAGTCAGAAATCATGGAGGGACACTACTTACAGGCTTGCTCAGAATCCCTTTGCATAATATCCTAGACCACATGCCCCAATATGACATCATCAGTCACTAATCAATTTTTTTTTTTCTGTAGACTTGCCTACAACCCAATATTAAAGAGACATTTTTTTTTTTAATTTACCCTTGGTTCTTCATCCCGGATTACTCTGGCTTTTAGAAAGTTAACATTAAATCTAACAAGAACTGTATCTTTCATACTAGGGACTTTTTACTGGGTTTATCCATTTATTCTTTCCTTTTTTTTAACTCCACATTGCACCATTCTAGTCTTTCATTTCAGCTCATACTTTGTATTTCTCATTTGTGACTGACACTCACTGTATGAAAATCCTTGCAAATCACTGACTGTGTTGGAAGAATCCTTTTTTAACAGTTTCATTTAAGGAAATATGAAAAGGTTATGGACCCCTAACCTCAGATGCTTAGGGTGAATTTGTAAAGTTGAAGTCCCATTAGCCAAATCACAACACCCTTGGACTGAAAAACAATTTTTAACATATTACCATTGTTTTGGGTATTACTAGGATTTATGTCCTAATTACAAATGTCTGATTGATTGACTATAATTGTTGCAATATATGAATACAATGTAAAACATGTAAACTTATGCTAAAGAAATTTTGTGTCCTCACTTAAAATCTATTGGTGAGATGCAATTAGACATTTCCTTAGAAGAAATTCAATCTGGATAAAGTACATTATTTTGTGACATGTCACATAGAGGACCAGAAAACTGATACTTGAGCACAGACTTGTGTTTGAAGAAGGCAGGAAAGAAATGAGGAAATTCAAACCTTTTACAGCAGTCACAAATAAGATAGAAACCTTGATGTAACTCTAACTAAACAAGTGAAAGACCCATATGACATGAAGTTCAAGTCTATTAAGAAAGAAATTGAGGAAGATATCAGAAGATGGGAAGATCTCTGATGCTCACGAACTGGTAGGATTACCATAGTAGAAATGGCCATCTTCCTGAAAGCAATCTGTAGATCCAATGCAAATCCCATCAAAATTCCAGCAGAATTGTTGACCTTGAAAGTGCAATTCTCAGCTTTACATAGAAAAACAGAAAAGCCTAGGATAGCTAAATGATCCTCTACAGTAAATGAACTTCTAGAGGTATCACCATGTGTTGACTGCAAGCTATATTGTGTGCCATTGGATTCCTTTTCCCTGGCTGGACTGCCTGGATGCACCTCAACAGAAGAGAAAGCACTTAGTCCTAGTGACACTTAATGTCTCAGGGCAGAGTGGTGCCCAGTGGGAGTTTCTCCATCTCTGAGAAGAAGGGAAGAAGATAATGGATGGAGAAAAATGTAAGAGTGGAAGTGGGAGGAGAGGTGGGAGTGGATTGTCATCAGGATGTAAAGTAAATAAATATATTAATTAGAAATGACAATAATGTGATTTCTATCCCTTGGTTTCTAGCTGCTATCCTAACTTTGAGGTTTTATGAGTAGTCTTTACACACATTAGTTAAAATAGCTTAATCATGGTCAACAATCATCTTATCATATGCTGTTATGCTTACATATAGTGTATTATATATTTGTGCCTCTGTGCTCATCATTGGTTTGTGATTTTGTGATTTTTTATTATAGTTTTTATTTTTCTGAAATTATAATATAATTATATTATATGCCCTTTACTTCAGCACTACAGTCCCACTCTTTTATCTTTCATGGCCACTCTTTTTTGTTTTTCTGTTTGTATTTGGAATTGTGGTCATGCTGGCTCTATAAAATATATTTGGCAATTGTGCCCTTTTTCTATGTTTTAAAACATTTGTAGAACTTTTATATTAGCCTTTTTTTAAGGTTGGGTACAATTTGGCAGTGACCTGTCTTTTCTTTGTAGGTAAGCTTCTTTTATTACTGGTGGTTTCAACAGTAGAAACAGATCTACTTGACTGTATTTCATTTTCTATGGAAGTACAATGAACCTAATCCCCTCACATATTTTGCCTCCATATATGTGTCCATCCATTTACTCATGCACATCTTATTCATTCAAGAGTCCAGTCCTAATATGTGTGTCTTCTTTGTCCTTCTGCCCCTTTATTTCCTCTGTAGAATATTGGCCAGTTTATGTCTTAAGATCTCTCACATCATTTTTACATCATCCTAGAACCCTTTCTGATTTTTATTTGTAAGTATTGTAACAGTATTTGAAATTGTTTCTAGTAACTTTTTGTAGCATTTCTTATAACTACAGCTTCCTGAGGCATATTATTTTACAATATGGCCACATTGAATTCTCAAAGTAAAATGTGCTGTTTTTCTGTTGTTCTGTGACATATATAAAAGCTTAAAGATTGACATAATCACACTTTGTAATGCAAGCTTAATTCAATAGTTTTTCCTCTACTTTTTAGATTATCTCTTGTTTCTGCCACAAAACTTTGGACATATCAAATATTTTCTTTAAAAGGAAAGTACTTTAGTTGCCTGTAGTCCTTTCTGTGTGATTAAAGGTCCCTGGCTTCAGCATATCTATTGCTGTTTAGCTCATGTTTCAGCTGTAATACTGGTGACACTTTGGAGATGTTAACTTCTATCATTACCAATAGACCCAATTTCAAAGAAACCTCCCTCATCTTCTAGCTCTTACAATGTATCCACCATATTCCACAATGAGTCCTGAAAGTTCAGAGCTTTGCAGGTGGATTATTCGGTATTGGGCTTTAAGTGTGCATTTTTATTGGTTGGATTTTTCTGTAATATCCATGCAATACACTATCAGATCATAGTACAATAAAATATGATATAAAACAGGAATTCGGCACCATCTATTCAAATACATGGAAGTTGAATGATTAATCATGTCACTGAAAAAAAAAAGAAGAAATATCAAAAGTTCCTAGAATCAAAAAAGAAATCAAAGAACTGCTTATCAAAAATTTTAAGGTATAACTGAAGAAGAAAATAACCAGTTGGTAATAGAAAATGGCATGGTCTCTATTTCATACTGAGCTGATCGACAGACAACTGGTTGCTGTATCAGAGTTTTATGGCAGATATCGCAAGGGATTTTTCATCCTAAAACTCCTATGGCTTTTATACACACATCACATGAAGTGTGGAGTTTTTGCAAGATACCATAAAGCAACAAAATACTTGTTAGACACAGAGAAATGAAAACCTGCAGAGCATATCTATAATCATGCTATGGAGGAGCAAATTTATAGACGGGCTTATGACAGATGTTGAAGAGATCATCACTAACTGACATTTACTATCTAAAATAATTTTATTTTTCTTCAAAACCAGCTCTTTTGCTAGGCAGTGGTAGTGCATGCCTTTAATCCCAGCACTTGGGAGGCAGAGGCAGGTGGATTTCTGAGTTTGAGGCCATCCTGGTCTACAGAGTGAGTTCCAGGACAGCCATAGCTATACAGAGAAACCCTGTATCGAAAAACCAAAAAAGCTCTTTGGAAATTTCATAAATGAATTCAGTGTACACTTATCATGTCCAGTCTTTGCCTCCTTTCCTCTAAGTCCTCCTGAGACTGTGAAGTCAGATAGCAATTGTATTGCATTGGCAATATTTTTACTATTAACATGGATTCCTAAGGACAATGTCAATTACATGAAGCATTAAAAATTATATTTCTGATTCTGATACATAAATTAGTTGATAAGTTTTATAATTTGTCATTAATAACTTGACTTTTATTACTTTTCTGTGAAATAAATTGTGACTTTATTGAAGTAAACTTTAACTTTATTTGCAAAATTAATATCTATTGTTTGATATATTTCATTAGGGCATCCTGATTTTCGTGATATATATTCTACTCAATGAACAAAAGATAAAGAGGATTTTTAGATTTGTATATTTCTAAATATAATGCTTTTATTTTTTAAAAAAGAGATTCATTATACCCACACATGGATTCAAAAGATATACAATTAAAATAAACATCTCAGCAATGGACTGTTGTGGAACATTTCCAAAACAGACAGGGTGTATGTGTACTTAGCAATCTTTCTCAGTTATCCGACACTTCAAAGCTCTAAGATAAAATAGAATGTGATATGTTTCATTGTATATGCAGTTGGAAAGGTTAAACATTGCCAACAATTTATAATGTTTGCCCTCTGATTTTAAGAATGAAAGGTGTTCCCATCCAGGAAATTCTTCCTTCATCTCAGCTGTAGGATAGACCTAAAAATCAAAATGAAAATCAGTTACTTGTTGATTATATTGTTATGTTCCTTTCTTCTTATTTCTTCTGTGTCCAATAAAGAAATGCATTCAGAAATGTGATGCTTCCATCAAAGTTATGAGTTTCAATTTATATAAACCAAGAGACTCTCAAGCAGCTAGATTTCTAGACTTTGTGGGGAAGATTTATGGGCATTTCTTTTTTTTAATTTTTCTTTTTATTAGATAATTTCTTCATTTACATTTCAAGTGTTATCCCATAAGTCCCTTATACCCTCCCCCCGCCCTGCTCCCCTACCCACCCACTCCCACTACTTGACCCTGGCATTCCCCTATACTGGGGCATATAAACATTGCTAGACCTAGGGCCTTTCTTTGCCAATAATGGCCAACTAGGCCATCTTCTAATACATATGCAGCTAGAGACATGAGCTCTGGGGGTTCTGATTAGTTCATATTGTTGTTCCATCTATAGGGCTGCAGACCTCTACAGCTCTTGGGTACTCTCTCTAGCTCCTACATTGGGAACACTGTGTGCTGTCCTATAGATGATGGTTAGCATTCATTTCTGTATTTGTCAGGGACTGTCAAAGCCTCACAGGAGACAGCTATATCAAGGTTTTATAGGCATTTCTAATCACAGAGGAAGTATGCCTTTTCAGTAGAGGAAATGTATAAAAATCTCTATTTGATTCTAGGCCAATAGATGAGCTCATATCAACTACTCACCCACGAAATTCTTACAAGTCCTTTCTTATGTACTTCACAGAAGCTGATATGTGTCACTATTCTATGTATGAAAATCGCACATGTGATAAGGATCAAATAGTGATTTAATACACAGACTCATGGGATGACTGTGATCAAAGTACCCGAGCTATTTTTATCCAACTAGTATAAGTGTCCTCTAAGTGTCTAAGAGGAACAGCCATGTTTCATTCAGATCCTCAGGGTTGGAAGAGATGAGAAGCATCTGAAAATGTTGGAGGTCCCAGCAACCTATTAGAGAAGTGTTTGTGAAACTTCCTAATCCTGTGACCCTTTAATATAGTTCTTCATGATGTGGTGAACCCCAACCACAAAGTTATTTTCATTGTTCCTTAATAATTCTAATTTTAATAATCTCAGTAATTGCAATATAAATATCTAATATGCAGATGTCTGTAATATGACCCCCGTGAAAGGGTCTTTTGACCCGCTGTAAAAGGAGTCATGACCCACAGGTTGTAAAACACTCTTTTATTGCAAGATTGTGAACAAGATCAGATATCTATGTTTCACTCTGGAAAGATGAGGTATTTTAGAATTCCTTCATTGTTTTATACATACTACTTCTTTTAAAAATAATAATAACTAATGGGAAATGCTCACCTTGGTGAGTATCCACCTAAGGTCTTCCAGGAGTTTTCTCTTGTTCTCTTCGATCTGCATGACTTTTGAAAGGATAGTTTCAGGGACATCTTGCATCATATTCAGTTCAATCACTAGATGGTATAGAGGGCTGATCCAGGCACTCACATAATTTATCAAAGTTTTTAAATATTTTTCAGTCTAAGGAACACAATAGAAACATTTTATTAAATAATTTGAGTGTAGCAGGTTTGTTACCTCTAATGTTCATGTAAAGATGCTGAAATGAAAAATGTTTTTACTATGTGTATAAGACACATATATAGTTGTTACACTTTTTGGAAGTATAACATTTAAACAACTGGTATAATTTCTACCAAATTAAACGCATTGTGGGGCTTCTCAAGTAACATTTTTGTAAGTTTTTGTCATATTTTGTTCTACTTATGCAAATAAAAGAGCTTTCTTGCCAGTGAGATCTTTATTATTTGTTTATTTGTTTATCAATGTGTAAAATCAGTCTTCTTGGTACTCAATAGGAACAAATAAAGATTGACTCATTATAGATAGAGGCAGGTGTAAGTGGGTAAAATAATTTTCATTAAGGGATTCACGTACACCATTGATAGGTGAAGAACTATATCACATCCAGAAATTATATGTAGACCTTTTCATTATGAATTTGAGAATTGTTGCATCCTAAGGAACATAAACTATTATTTCACAGGACTGCTCTGCTCATCCAGTTTTCAGATAGGGCATAAAGAATAACAGGAGCATGATGTGATACATAAAAATAGAAATGGAACCAGGACAGAATTGAAAATCAAGAAGGAGACAGTGTTCAGTAATGTAGAATGTCACTATACAGAACCCATTAGAAACATAATAAATACAGCCATGTTGATCTCACTGATGGAGGAGTGAGTATATAAACATAGATAATAAAGTTAGCCAAACAAATTCTAAAAATAAAGTAAGAATAATTTCAGTGGCAGGTCATTCCTAAAACACTATTCTGAAAAGAACAATAAAAAAAGCATTCTGAAAAAAAAAAAAAAAAGCATTACTACACTATTACTGGGTATTTGATTTTTTATATAATTTAAAAATACTATATTGTGATTATTTCCTGTACTTTATCTTCATTTTTTCTGTATGCATGGTTATTGTATCTATCATAATGCCTGTAATAAGTCACAGTACCACAATCCCCATATCCTGTTTCTGGAGTTCCATGAAAATCCAATAAAGGAAACTCACTTCAGCATCTGCATGCTCAGTTCCCCTATCTGGGGGGGTTGAGAGAGTAGAATGGCAATAAGTTCCAGCTCTGACAACAGTCTCATCACGCCTAATTTGTTTTGAGTTCTACAAATAAAACAAAAAATAGAGTTTAGAAATAATAAATAACTACATGACCAGAATATTGATGCATTTTAGAGTATTTGTAAATTTTAATAATAAGTAGTTCATAAAATACAGATATTAAAAATTAAGAAACTGCCTGTCATGTAATTCTGTGTCTACTCATTGTACCTACAATTTAACTTGGCTTTTTATTTAACTTTTGAATATTAAACTCCTCCCTCTCTTACTCTCTTCTTTACTTGCAAAAGTTACTCTATGGAAGGCAAACACTGAAAGGAGTAAATTATGAAAAACTAAGTAATTTCAGTATCATCATCGTTTAGCATTTCAGCACTACTATTTACTAATCTTATTTTCAATCAATAAGTACTGTTATTTTCTTACCCAGAACACAGTTATAAATTTATTAATTTAACACTAAAGAATATATCTAGGCATGTTTATAATTGTTTTAGAATGAAATTGTGTGCATTTTGACTTACAAATAAGCTATTTTACAGTAAATTTTATGTAAACTAAACATCAACAAAATATAAAAAATGTTAATTAATGCCATGTATTAGACATTGTATGATTAATGAAATATTTAATTGACTACATACTTTAGGATATATTATTTATTTCAAATACTCAGTTAATTCATGAAAGGTTAATGTGTGTAAGGGAATGTGAGGGCAGGGAGGCAGTAGTGGGAGGGTAGGTAGTGGTATATCCTCATAGAAACAGGAGGAGGCAGGATAGGGGTTTTCTGGGGGGCGGGGAATCAGGAAAGGAGATAATACTTGAAATGTAAATAAATAAAATATCCAATAAAAAAGAAGTTGAAAAGCTGTCAGTTAATAACAGGAAATACAAATACTGTATAATACTTTCTTATCTAAAGTCTTATCATTGACATGTGAGTATTAGTGGGAAGCAGGTGGAAATAAGTGAGGTACTTACAAATTCCAAAAATTGTCCAGATGAGAATTGGTTGTGATACTGACTCATGTTAAGGGGAGAAAAATAATATCTAGTTAATAAAATTATTACCACATATTTATTCCAAACCGAGACACATCCATTGATGACCATATTATTGAAAGTTTGCCTGCTTCCATAATTTCCTTTTTTTCTGACCTTAATAAATAAAAATCACCATGAAAGGAATGAATACTTCTATTCATGCCCTGATATTAGACAAAATTATCACTAAAAACCTGTACACCACAATTTATGGTATTTATGGGTCTCTTGATAGATTTTTTTCTTTCTTTCTTTGCTTCTTTCCTTACTTCGTTCTTGCTTTTTTCTTTTTTTCTTACATGTTTTATTTTATCTCTTTTACAAATGTATAGTTAACTATAATGCATATCTTCTATAGTGCAAACCTGCAGTGTGCTAAATGAACATGATCAATGGAAATTCATGATTCTGAATGCAGCAACAGGAAATGAAGTTATTCCCAAGTCACATTTTAAAAGTTACTACCATAGTTTACTTGTTTTTTATTTTTAATAAAGTAAAGAAAATATACTAATAGCATTAGATTCTATGAAATTTCATGACACTATCCAAATGTTCCAGTAGCTGGAGCATTTTTACCTGTGCAGGTATATTTTCTGATATATGAGTCATGATGTCATGTGTCTCGGTTTCTAGTGCAGTTCAAGTATTAGTATAGAAGTTGAGGTACTTACAAGCTCTACATAGAATTGGTCAGCAAGTGTACGAAGGGTTTCAGCTTTCTGCATGGCACTGTTAAATGTTTCCACAAGAGGGTTCCAGCAGCCATTCTTTTCTGCCATACATGAAGGAATTGATGAAGCTTTCTCCCACAGCAGCAAGTTTGATACCATCAGCAGCAGGAGTGCCCCTGCTACATAGAAATAAAACCACTTAAAGGTGGTATATTAATCTGAGTTATCCTAGGCCCAATTGATTCAGGAAAGTTGTATCTCGCCAAAGGTTGTTTGTTTGTTTTTGTCTTTTTCTGCATGACTTGGTATTCAATACTTGGAATGCCATATAGAGCCACATTAAGTAGCTAAGGAAGTAATTGAATTCTTCTGAATAGTTGTTTGAGCAGCAAGTGTTTTCACATTTTTTTATGGTTTCAGAAATGCTTCTGAATTTTACAAATGTCTGAACTTAAATTTTATATTACCAATTTGGAGAATATGTAATTTTTATAGGTCACGTCTGATGTCATACTTTTTGACCCTGATGGACAGGGATAGCACAGTTTAACTCTTTGCTTTCTCTATACATTTGACAAAAACTAAACCATAAAGATCACTAACAACAAGAACAGATGCTGTCCAATATATGATATCAGCTTATAACTTATGGTAAATCTCCATCAGAGTTTTTTTTCATCAAAATCTTCAGATTATTCTCTTTAAAGTTGATCTGCCCAATAATTTTGTTGTAGATTAGATTCTCTTAATGTAATCTGAATACATTTATAATGGAAAAGGCTTACATGTTCAAGTCATTTTGCTAATAGCTTATTAATGGTTAAGGTAGGAGTCAGAACACCAACCATCAGTACTTTTTACTGACATTGACAATTGTGTTTCTTCTGCCTTGACATAAGATTAATTCCATCAGACAAAACTCATAGAACTATTGAACTGAATATTTTTACTAAGAGAAACACAAAAGAGGAATTTACTTACAGAAGTGAGGTTGATTCAGAGGCAGCACCATCACTGAGGGGATCCTAAACAGAATTTCTTTCTCTGGAGATCTGCTTCACTTGAGGCATATATTCAGTTAGTTTCTTGCTCCTATATATTCTAGCAGATATCTCCAAGGCATGCACAGCCATGTGACAGCAAGAAGTCACGTAGAGAAACATTCATTCGTGACACATGTCTTTCTTGCTCCAGGGAATGTTAACCTTTTTATTACAACATACTTATATGTGCCTGGATGGTTTCTCTTTGCTTGTTCCTACATGTTGATTCTTGTGCAAATTATTTTTGAAATCTCTGAAGCCACTCTCAGCTGCCTGATCACAGATGATCATATCAGACCATGAGGTAATTGGCACTCATGTTTACTTCTCCTACCTTAGAATCGTAAATTCTTTGTTTTATCTTTTTTCTAATCTTTATGGACAGAGAGCAAGTCTTTATTGAATATTTGACTACCATGTCAAAGCATCAGTAAATTATCCATAGTGTTGTTATGAATCTTTGCCAGTAATCACTGGCTACTCTAAAGTGTGCTTCTCTAGAACTATGCCTACAATAATTATAATCTGCGTGCTTAAATTAATTAGGTATTTAGAAGTCAGTCTGAAATAAGTCAGATATATGTAACACAAAACCTCCATCAACTTCTCTCTAGACAATATAATCTCTCAAAATTATTGCACACTCTTTTAAAATAACAAATATGAGTTCTTTTCTTTCAATTGCCCTTAATTATATCAGAAGTTTGTTAACTGTACCAGTAACAACTGTGGCATGATTGTCCTAATGATTAGTTTATACATTTGCTTCTAGTATTAGCTCTGGTGAAAATTCTTCAAATCCAGTTCCATAGTGGCTTCCAGACTCTGGCATCTGTTTAACATTGTTGGATCTTCTAACACAATGCCAACAAAATTTCCTCATATTGTTGAAATAGAGTACATGCTGCCAAAATCTTTGGCAAATCTGTTAGGTCTAATATTCATTTGAAAGGTCACACAGCTACAAAAAAGGCATGAGGAATTTCAGAAACCTGGCTGTACAATATCTCTTGAGAAGTAATATCTGATCTCCTGGAAACCCTCATCTCAGAGATTTAATTCAATAAACATATGGTTCTCAGGAGCCCTGAGGACTAGCAAAATGAATAGAAATATGCAACCAAGAGCTTGGGAGGTAGGAGGGACACTCTAGAATGTACCAGAGACCTGGAAAGTGAGAAACTCTCAGGACTCAAAGGGAGAACCTTAGACTGTATATCCAAGAGTGGGTAGAGGGAACTTTTAGAGTCCACTGTCATTAGAAAGACATGACATCAAATGGAGGGATGGAGTTGCCATCCCACAGTCAAAACTCTGATCCATAATTGTTCCTTTCTAAATGATCTGCAGGGACAAAAATGGAAAAGAGACTGAGGAAAAGGATGTTCAGGGATGGGCCCAACTTGGGATCCACCTCAAGGAGATGCTATGAGGCCTGATACTATTACTGATGGTATAGAGTGCTTACAGAAAGGGATTTTGTATGGTTGCCTCTGGGAGGCCAAACAAGCAGCTGAAAGAATCAGATGTAGAAACTTACAACCACTCAATGGACTGAAGTCAGAGACCCCTGTGGTTGAATGAGAGAATGACTGGAATACACTGATTAGAAGGGTAATCCCAAGATGTTCATAGCAGCTTTATTTATAATAGCCAGAAGCTGGAAAGAACCCAGATGTCCCTCAACAGAGGAATGGATACAGAAAATGTGGTACATTTACACAATGGAGTACTAATCAGCTATTAAAAACAATGAAATTATGAAATTCTTGAGCAAATGGATGTATCTGGAGGATATCATCCTGAGTGAGGTAACCCAATCACAAAAGAAGTCCCTTGATATGAACTCACTGATAAGTAGATATTAGCCAAGAAACCTAGAATACCCAAGGCACAATTTCCAAAACTCAAGAAAATCAAGAATGACCAATGTGTGGATACTTCATTCCTCCCTAAAATAGGGAATAAAATATACAAAGAAGGAGGTGCAGAGACAAAGTTTGGAGCTAAGATGAAAGGATGGACCATCCAGAGAATGCCCCACCCAGGTGGTCCAACACATAATCAGCTACCAAATGCAAACACTACTGCATATGCCAGCAGGATATTGCTGAAAGGACCCTGATATAGCTGTCTCCTGTGAGGCTTTGACAGTCCCTGACAAATACAGAAGTGGATGCTCACAGTCATCTACAGGGTAGAACACAGGGTCCCCAATGTAGAAGCTAGAGAGAGTACTCAAGAGCTATAGGGGTCTATAACTATATAGATACAACAACAATATAAACTAATCATAACCCCCAGAGCTCATGTCTCTAGCTGCATATGTATTAGAATTGGCCTAGTTGGCCATTATTGGGAGGAAAGGCCCTTGGTCTAGCAATCTTTATATGCCCCAGTATAGAGGAATGCCAAGGCCAAGAAGTGGGAGTGGGTGAGTAGGGGAACAGGACTGGGGGGAGGGTATACAGGACTTATGGGATAGCTCTTGAAATGTAATTGAAGAAAATATCTAATAAAAAATGTGGGAATAAAAGAAGGGTAATCCAATAGGAAGACCAGCATTATCAACTAATCCAGAGCCCTGAGATCTCTCAGACATTGAGACATCAGCCAGGCACCATACACTATCTTGTACAAGACCCTCTACCCATATACAACATAGGTCTGCCTGATCTGGCCTCAGTGAGAGAAGATTTGCCAAACCCTCAAGAGACTTGTGGCCCCATGGAGTGGGAAGGCATGAAGGGGTTTGGGGTGGGTGTAGAGGAGTGGAGACATCCTCTTGGAGATGGAGGTGGTTGGAAGGAACAGGATGAGGAACTGTTGGAGAGTGGACCATAAGGGGTTAATGGTTGGAATATAAATAAATAAAGAAAGAAAGAAAGAAAGAAAGAAAGAAAGAAAGAAAGAAAGAAAGAAAGAAATGTAATAAAAACACAAAAAACAAAACAAACCAACCAACAAACTAAACATATGGTTCTCGGGTGTCCCTTTTCCTACGTGTATGTACACTCTCAAAGATTCCTTTTTGTTTCTTTTTTATTGAGTTATTATATTTATTTACATTCCAAATGGTACTCCAATTACCACCCCCCCTTACCAAGTTCATGATCCCATTTCCCATTCTCTTACTTCTGAGAGGCTACTCACTGACCCAAGCACTCTATCTACCTGCTCCAGTCATCAAATTTCTACAGGTTTAAGCATATCTTCTCCCACTCAGTCCAAAGAAGTCACTCCTTTGCTACATATATGCTAGGGGCCCTTGTACAGACCATGTATGATATTTGGTAGGTGGCTTAGTCTATGGGAGCTCACAGGGGTCTGGTTTATTTGAAATTGACTTGATGATTCTGCGTCCACATGGACGTTAGTCATGCATTAGCAAAGGTGGTAGACATCATGAGCAAGCCTTGGGGTTATATGAGTTGTTTAGCCCAAAGCATAGGACTGTGTAGAGTAGCACAGATGGATTATCTTCTTTTGCAAGCTTATACTCTAAAGACAGTCTTCTGTATGGTTTAGGTTACTTCACTTTAGACTGACATATGATCAGTAAGAGTTGGCATTTTCTTAAGTGACAAGAAGAAGGGTCCATTCAGATCAACCAAATCTGTTGTCCCTTAAGAAGTCTTCCAACTTTTGAAAGTCTCTTGCTTGGTCTTATGCTGCCTAGTCATTTAATCTATCAACAGTGTTTAAGGAAAGGACACTGGCTTTGGTTAGTAATTTCCTCTCCAGAGACTCCCCTATTCTCAACAACAAAAGTTCATCATAATTTTCATAACCTCAAGCAGAACACTAAAAACTTGATATACAGCCCATGCATCTTGTGCCTGTTCACTCCCAAGATTCCTATCTACATTAGAGAATTGTATCCAAAATACTCTTTGAGGGAGGATTAAGTGACTATCCCCAGGAAAAATGGTATCATTTTTATATTCCTTGATCTATCTTTTCATTCTTGCACTGTTGGATTTTCCCCTTGTGATTTTTTTCCACGTCTTTTTTTTTATTAAATATTTTCTTCATTTACATTTCAAATGTTAACCCCAAAGTCCCCTATTCCCTCCTTCTGCCCTGCTCCCCAAACCACGCACTCCTGCTTCCTGGCCCTGGCATTCTCCTGTATTGGGGCATATGATCTTTGCAAGACCAAGGGCCTCTCCTCCCATTGATGGCCAATTAGGCTATCCTCTGCTACAAATGCAACTAAAGACAAAGTTCTGTGGCGGACTGGTTAGTTCATATTGTTGATCCTCCTATAGGGTTGCCGACCCCTTTAGCCCCTTAGTTACTTTCTCTAGCTGCTTCTTTAGGGGACCTGTGTTCCATACAATAGATGACTGTGAGCATCCACTTCTGTATTTGCCAGGCACTGGCATAGCCTCACAAGAGATTGCTATATCAGGGTCTTGTCAGCAAAATCTTGCTGGCATATGCACGGTTGTCTGGGTTTGGTAGTTGTATATGGGATGGATCCCGAAGTAGGGTAGTCTCTGGATAGTCCTTTATACTGTCTCAGCACTGAACTTTTTCTCTGTAACTCCTTCCATGGGTATTTTGTTCACCATTTTAAGAAGGAACTGAGTATACACATTTGGTCTTCCTTCCCCTTGAATTTCATGTGTTTTGTAAATTATATCTTGGGTATTCTAATTTTCTGGAATACTATCCACTTATCAGTGAGTGCATATCATGTGTGTTCTTTTGTGTTTGGGTTACCTTACTCAGGATGATATCTTCCAGATGCATCTATTTGTCTAAGAATTTCATAAATTCCTTGTTGTTAATTGCTGAATACTACTCCATTGTGTAAATGAACCACCTTTTCTGTATCCATTCCTCTGTTGAGGAACATCTGGGATGTTTCTAGCTTCTCGCTACTATAAATAAGGTTGCTATGAACATAGTGGAGCATGTGTCCTTATTACAAGATGAAGCATCTTCTGGGTGTATGCCTAGGAGAGATATTGCTAGATCTTCCAATAATATTATATCCAATTTTCTGAGGAACCACCAGCCTGATTTCCAGAGTGGTTGTATCAGCTTGCATTCCCACCAGCAATGGAGGAGTGTTCCTTTTTCTCCATATCCTCACCAGCATCTGCTATCACCTGAATTTTTTGTCTTAGCCATTCTGACTGGTGTGAGGTAGAATCTCAGGGTTGTTTTGATTTGCATTTCCCTGATGATTAAGGATGTTGAACATTGTTTCAGGTGCTTCTCAGGCATTCGGTATTCCTCTCTTGACAATTCTTTGTTTATCTCTGTACTCCATTTTTCAAAATAAGGTTATTTGATTTTCTGGAGTCCATCTTCTTGAGTTCTTTGTATATATTGGATATTAGTCCCCTAACAGATTTAGGATTTGTAAAGATCTTTTCCCAATCTGTTGGTGGCCCTTTTGTCTTATTGACAGTGTCTTTTGCCTTACAAAACTTTGCAGTTTTATGAGGTCCCATTTCTTGATTCTCGCTCTTACAGCATAAGCCATTGGTCTTCTGTTCAGGAATTTTTCCCCTGTGCCCATGTCTTTGAGGCTTTTCCCCATTTTCTCCTCTATAAGTTTCCGAGTCTATGTTTTTATGTGGAGTTCCTTGATCCACTAAGTCTTGAGCTTTGTACAAGGAGATAAGAAAGCATCAATTCGCTTTCTTCTACATGCTAACTGCCAACTGACCCAGCAGTATTTGTTGAAGATGCTGCCTTTTTTCCACTGGATGGTTTTAGCTTCCTTGTCAAAGATCAAGTGACCACAGGTGTGTTGCTTCATTTTTGGGTCTTCCATTCTATTCCATTAATCTACCTGTCTGTCATTGCACCAGAACCATGCAGTTTTTATCACAATTGCTCTGTAGTACAGCTTGAGGTCAGGCATTGTGATTCCTCCAGAGGTTCTTTTATTGTTGATAATAGTTTTTGCTATCCTAGGTTTTTTGTTATTCCAGATGAATTTGCAAATTGCTCTTTCTAACTCTTTGAAGAATTGTGTTGGAATTTTGATGGGGATTGCATTGAATCTGTAGCTTGCTTTCGGCAAGATAGCCTATTTCACTATGTTAATCCTGCCAATCCATGGGAGATCTTTCTATCTTATGAGATCTTCTAAGACCCAACAAAGAAAGAGAACTTCAGACCCATTTCCTTTATAAAAATCGATGCAAAACTATTCAATAAAATTCTCTCAAACTGAATCCAAGAACACATCAAAATGAACATCCATCATGATCAAGTAGGCTTCATTCTAGGGATACAGGGATGGTTTAATATATGGAAATCCATCAACATAATCCACTATATAAACAAACTCAAAGACAAAAACCACATGATCATATTGTTAAATACTGAGAAAACATTTGAAAAAAATCCAATACCCATTCATGATAAAAGTCTTTGAAAGATTAGAAATCCAAGGCCCATACCTAAACATAATATAAGCAATATACAGAAATCCAGTAGCCAATATCAGACTAAATGGAGAGAAACTTGAAGCAATCCCACTAAATCAGGGCCTAGACAAGGCTGCCCACTTTCTCCCTCCTATTCAATATAGTACTTGAAGTCCTAGCCAGAGCAATTCGACAACAAAAGGAGGTCAAGGGAATACAAATTGGAAAGGAAGAAGTCAAAATATCAGTATTTGCAGATGATATGATAGTATATATAAGTCACACTAAAAATTCCACCAGGGAACTCCTAAACTTGATTAACAGCTTCAATGAAGTAGCTGGATATAAAATTAACTCAAACAAATCAGTGGCTTTTCTCTACACAGAAGATAAACAGGCTGAGAAAGAAATTAGGGAAACAACACCCTTCATAATAGTCACAAATAATATAAAATACCTTGGTGTGACTCTAACTAAGGAAGGGAAAGATATGTATGATAAGAACTTCAAACCCCCTAGTGATTTTTGATAGCCATGAATTCTAGTCTACTTGTTAAACTGATGTGGACAGTTCTGTGAAGAGACCTTTAAGATGTTTTCTGGTCCTCCTTAACATCCTCTCACTTCTTTTCTACAGAATCCCTTTTACTACAAGTATAATTTTATGCCGAATCATGACTTGCAAGAAAATAATATACAAACACTCTAGTCACAGTGGTAGAGTCACCTCTTCTAAAAAAGTGAATGTGTTTTCCAGAAATGCAGAAGTTGAGATTAAAACTACCAGATTAAAGTGAAAGGGGTTATTCCTGACATGCCTAAACAGATGTACAGATGTTTTCTACTTGATTCTTCTTCTTCTTCTTCTTCTTCTTCTTCTTCTTCTTCTTCTTCTTCTTCTTCTTCTTCTTCTTCTTCTTCTTCTTCTTCTTCTTCTTCTTCTTTTTCTTCTTCTTCGACAGGGTTTTTCTGTATATCCCTGGCTGTCCTGGCACTCACTTTGTAGACCAGGCTAGCCTCGAACTCTGAAATCTGCCTGCATCTGCCTCCTGATTGCTGGGATTAAAGGTGTGTGCCACCATGACTGGTGCTTCTACTTGATTCTTAATTTATTCAAAATTTTGATAATTTCATCAAAATTAACTCACTATAATTTAGCTCAGTGGAAAGTTGGATTTCTTCTCAACTTTTTATCTTCTGAAATACTCCTGTATGTTTGGATTCTTATTTCTTTTCCTAGATTTGGGTATTATTTTCTGCTATGAATTTCCATTCTAGATTTTGTATACTTCACAACGTACCTTAAAAAAAACATATGTACCTATCCCTGTGCTCCTTCTCTGTCTCTGCCTCTCTCTCCTACACACAGGTGTACAAACATACATACATACGTGTACACACACACACACACACATATATATATATATATATATATATATATATATATATATATATATACAACCATATTCACACATACACACATTGAGAAATGTAAATAATATCTAAGTTATCTCACATTCACACTGAAAACAGAAATTTAATCTAAGCTAAAATTTAAAGAAAACTTTACAATTAGAAATACCTCTCATATTCCCCCATTTACAGATCAGCACAGGCTCCTGTCAATACCACTGTACTGGTGAGAATTTTCTTGTCTCTATATGTGGGCACTTTTGTAGTTGTTGGGTACATATTTATAAAGAAAGAAGATGACATCACTTCTTCAAGGACCTTAGACCCTTGTAAAGAAAGTAAATACAACAAATAAAGAAACAAGTTATATTGTGAGTCATGTACACAAGGTAATTGAGCTAAAAAAATTTTCAGAGCAGTAGAAGAAGTTTGAGGGTACCAAGTGATAACACCATAATGTTTGTAAATATTAACTTGGAATTTATTGAGAAATACAAATATTCCTAACCTAAGTTATTCACATAGATGTGAGCTAAAATATTTTTTTAAAAATCCATTTTCCCTGAATACCTTTGGTTAGAGTATTTTAACTGTGAAACAAGTCATATTCTAGAGTGTGTGTGTGTGTGTGTGTGTGTGTGTACATTTATGTTTATTTGTTTCTATGATTGCATATATGTGTATATGTTCACATATATCTATGTGTATAGGGGGTGTTTATACATGTGCAACTGTACCTGGATATGTACATATATTTGAAGGACTACACATGTATTTGAAGGCCTATAGTGGGTAGCTTAGTCATTTACTCCCTAATCTTTATTTAAGATAGGTTATCTCATTGAACAAAGAGCTCATTGATTATATAGATGGGTTAAGTACAAACCCCAGGAACCCAACTGTCCCTGCTTTCTAAGAACAGGTTTACTGTCATGGGCACCTTCAATCTGCAATTTCATATGGATTCCTGTAGTTGGGTTCAGGCCTAGAACATGTGTGCCATCTCTTCAAATAATAACAATCTCCTGATAGCTGGACTTAACAAACAGTTCGGGAAGATATATTTGTTTTAATTTAAACTTTTCAAATTCTGTTTGCCAGGGTAAAATTGACTGAAATGAGTAGTACTCAGTCTTAAATTGCAGAACTACTTGTTTAGTCAGTCAAGTTGAGCAAGCTTGTCAACATAATTCAACAGAGACCCCACTGTAGAAGTCACTCAAATTCGACTCCAGTTATTCCTCTAGTAGTGATGTGAACTCAACAGGGAACATGCTTGTATGATATGTTTTACTTATCTTATTACTTATCTTATTACTTATTAATATCCATAGTTTGTAATTAATTATTTTTAAAAGTTGAAGAGATAAAATATGTGAAGAAACAGTTTTGAAATGTGTCAATATTTTAAGAAATGCATTGTTATGTTTATATCTTGAAAATAAAATTTAAAAGTAAAATTATGTTTTACTTTAAATATACGTGGACTAATTTTGTTAATTGTACAATGTTACATTAATGTGGAGGGTAGGAAAGCCCAGAATGACTCAATTCTACACAAAGATTGCATGATATAGGATTGTTGGGAGATAGAACATAATATTCTGCATAAAGAGCACAAGAATTGGTTATCCAACAACAAGTGAAGCATACATATGTGTGACATTATGCATACTAAATAGGATGTATATTTTTACTTAGAACATGTATGTGTGTATATATATATATATATATATATATATATATATATATATATATACATGTATGTGTATTTAACATTACTGAATATAAAGAAGCTATGTATTCAACTACAGTAAAGAAGATTATGAAGGGAGAAAAGGGATTATAAAAATATGTAATCCTATTAGTATCTCAAACATGAAAAGAGATAAATTACAAATAATTAAAAAAATTGCTTTCAATGTTTTTAACAAATGTCCATTTCAAGGCTAATAATTTCTGCAAGATTTGGAACACCAATAATTGATATCTGGGTTCTTAAAATGGTTCCCAATGTTTCCTTCCTTGTTCTGTCTCTATTATACAAATAAAATTTGATTTCTGACAGTTGATTTTCATACAGAGGATGCTTTCTTGGTGCTTATCAGGCATTTTTGAAAATTGCTACAGAGAAAAATGCTACTATTGAGATTTTCTTCTCAGGAGATTAGAATGTGAATGTATGCAGTCATAATCACTAAATGTAAATACTATTTTAGTGATAGAGGTATAAAATTACTCAATGTTTACTTATCAGTGATAATAACACATGAAGAAGAACTCCAATCAGTGGTGATTTCTAAGAGTAGTGTAAGGTTTTTATTGCTATGATGAAATAGCTGAGAAAGTCATCTCAGAGAAAAGATTTCCTTTGGCTTTTAATTTCCAAGGTTTGTTCATCTGTTACATAGTCCTGAGACAGCTCAGCATATTATGGTGAGATCAATGGGTCATAGCTTAAAAATAATATATTCATATATCCATGGTTAGGCTAATGAAAGAGTGGGGAGGGGAGCGAGAGGAGAATCTCAGTGATGTTTTCAAGGTACACACTCAGTGATATAACCTGCTTCTACCAGATTCTATTTCCTACTTGTCCCACCTTGCTGCCATGTGACAGACTGAAGACCACAGCTTCAAAAGAAGAGCCTTTGGAGACTACTGTAGAAACAAATTATTACACAACTAATTATAAACTTTTAAAAATCTTGACACAATTTCAAAGAGAACATACAGGTCTTATATCCAATGAGGAGTGGCGAAGACAGTGAAATATGGCTTGCCATTGCTTAACTCTGGTAATTTTTCTGGCACTGTACATAATTCAAAGCATTATTTGGTCTAGTGATATGCAAGAAAAATCCTGTTCATGAACAATTGGCAATAATATTAACTAGCCTACTCCTCCCATATCTTGAGTTTTTCCCTTTTTAGTCTTCTAGATCTTTTCATATCGGAAGATTCCTTGTCATCACATTGAGCTATATTCCTGCCTTGAGGCATGGGCTGCTTTGAAAACCATGATGAGTATTCTTCATAAATTTTGGGTACTAGAACATTAGACTCACAGATGTTGTCCTTGACACTTTAAGGTAAACATAGTTCAGGGAAGATTGTGAATCTGTGTTGAGGTAGTTGTTTACCTTTCTGTTTGTCTGCATAGGTAACCAGCAACATACTATGACCAGCTCTTGATTCTAATCCTTTCTAAGTGAAATGTGGAAGAGAAAACCCTTGAGAATGTTTGATCCAGAAATCTCACAATGGAGAGGATACCCATAACAACAGCTTCCTACATTTTATGCTTGTAAAGAGAGTTATTGAAAATTTCACTTCATGTTGCAAAGGCCATGATTTCATGAAGGAGACATGCAAAGAGAATTCATACCTTCCATATATCCTGGAATTGTCTGTCATCCAGGACTTGGTGACATTTATGTTCTCCATATAGGAGAGCAGCAGAGGCTCTTTACATACCACTCATTTAAGAACATAAGTAAGGAAAAGTGTTGATCCAGCCACCAGCCATATTAAGCATCAGAGGCAGAGGGAAACCAGGCTAGGAAAACACGATTTACCCTAACATTAAAATAACATGAATAACGTATTGTTTGTTACATGTAATCTTTTCTCAAAGAGGCTGAATTTAAATGTCCATTATTTTTTACTGACTCTGCTTTACACGTTTTTTATGGATGATATACATTTTAGAATGGAAAATCTAATTTTCTCCATGATGGTGGGATTGCAAGCTGATACAACTCAGGAAATCAGTTCAAGGCCAGTGTGGTCTACAGAGTGAGTTCCAGGACAGCCTGAGCTATACAGAGAAACACTGTCTCGAGAAACCCTGTCTCAAAAAAACAAAAAAACAAAAACAAAACAAAAAACAAAACAAAACAAAAAACAAAACAAAAAAACAAAACAAAACAAAACGGGGGGCATTCATGAATGCAATTACCTGATTAGCATCTACCAAAGCAGTTCATATTTTTGGAATGTAGATCTGAAAAAGAGTGACACAATGTTGCCTTTAATAAAAGTATCAATGGATCAATGGAACTTACTATGGAGTTTTGATTCTCCATTGTGTGTTTGCTACCAGTTTTATATATAAAACCTATCTCTAGTTCAATATACTTAATAAGTTGGTGCCTGTTATCTAGTGAAAAGGAACAGAAAAAGAAATGATGATCAGTGGTTAGCACTGTTGTAGCCCTCAAGAAATATGATTACTTTCTGTATGTTTTTGTCCTTATATCCCATAATTGCTATCAAAATCTGCTTATTATAACTTATAGTGTGTTTTTGAATGAATCTGAAAGAAGACATGATTGTAAATATACATTAAGCTGACACATACAAATAGCCTTTCTATGACTGGGGATCCAGTTGCATCCTGAGAAATATGACATATTATTTCATAGGAATACTTTGAGTATTTTCAGTTAAAGCAGAAAGATGGAACAAACAAGAAGCAGATAAAACATAAGAATGTCATAAAAGTCAAGAAGGTTTGGAGTGGAGGGGAGTAATGTAGAAGCCTTCCAACACATGGGCAAATTGTAATATATAATAAATGCAACTAGTTCTGGAGGCTTTCATTAAGAGCACTTGCTGTTCTCAGCAGATGTAGGTTTGGCTCTCCACCCTCACTGGCTTCTCCTAACCATGCATTATTTCACTTTCAGTTATTCACTGCCACAGGTATCAGGTACACATCCAATGCACAGAAAGGCAAATCATGCAAAATATTAATATGCATAAAACAAAATTATTAAAAATATGACCATTTGTATTTATTGCAAATATACATATATGTATAGCTACTCAATAGTGTCCAGTTGAGCTCAAAGTTTCCTCCATGATGGGCAGTTAAAGGATCTGCTATAGTGTTATGCACCATATCATTTTGCTTATAGCTGGTGTGATCATATCCCATCATGCATTCTCTGAATATTTTACTGCTTGTATGACTGCATATCTATTTTAATGCCATCAAAACCTAGAGTACAGCTAAGCCACACATCAATTAATTTGTAGAGTAATGAGCTTTTGACTCATTTGGGATATATTTGTCCTCTCATTTCTTTCTGTACTAGAAAAGGAAGAAGTATGACTATCCTTTTTAAGCTCTAACCTGCAAATGATAAACAACAACAACAACAAAAAGCTCAGTTATTTTGAGCACAAGAAGTAAATAAATGAGTCTATGACCAGAATATTAACATAGTTGATTAGATGTGCTATTATTAATAAGTACTGTATACAAACTGAAGTTGAAGAATTAAGGATGTGAATCTTTGACCTCAATCTTGCTCCACTTGCTATATTTTTTTGCTATATTTTATATATAAAATATATATTTTATGTTTCTTCTGACTTCCTAAATAAACCTCTTCTTTACTAAGCTCTTGATTTCTTCACCCATCCTAAAATTTTCTGTTTGAAAGGAAAGCTAAGCTCTTAATTTTAGCATTAGTTTTCACTGAGTCCAGTGTCATAGTACATACATATGTATTTTGTAATTATTCATTTTTTTCTTTTCTGTTGGTTGAAACTCATATGCATCTTACTGCTTATAATTTAATTTAACCCTCTTTTCACTATTATCACTTAATATATGCACCATCTGTGCTAAATTCATTATAAGTTCAGGAAGAGTTTATTCTCGATAATACCAAATTGATCACAAAGAAACTTGCTACTGTATCCAAAAAAATGAATCACAGAAGCTGTAGTAACCTACTAAGGTTCACAAGATGAAGTCAGACAAAATATAAGTTTAGATAAGACAGGTGATCTCTAGATTGCAGCACTTAATGAGGAAGCCAGTAGTAGCTGGATGAGGACAAAATCATTGGTTTGTTGGTGTTATGATCACTGATGCATTTTTCAGTGCTGTAGTGTAGATGGCATCACAGATACATGAACATGTGGGCAGCACTTCTTGGACTCGGTGGATTACTGAAAAACAAACAAACTGAAATGTGGGAGGCACCCATGTTGGGAGCAATAAAGAGAAATTTAAGAGAATATGGGGTATATAGATGTGCTTATATTACACTGTATACATTTATGAATTTCTAATAAAAATAAGAAAGAAAATTTCCTAAAGTTGAAAAGTGTTAATTTAACCACAAATTGGCTAAGACAAAAAATAATGCCTTTTAAAAGATATGTGCTGTTGATACATGGCAATAACTATTTCATCCAAAAAAATAAATGTCGGGAAAAGCTGGTCTTCATGAAGACGCAAGTGTGCTTCTACAAATTATATTTTAGTTAACAATTATTTGTAATTCCAGTTACAAGTTATCAAATGCTTTCTTCTGGCCTCTGAGAATAATTTATGGACATGGTACACCTATCATCATATAGAAAAATATAAACATAGAGATGTTTTGAAATTCTCATGTGTGTATTGTGTATTTGTGTGTGTGTGTGTGTGTGTGTGTGTGTGTGCAAAAGGATGCATGTGGTTAAAATGGAAGTATGAGATGATATTAAAAAAAAACACAATACTAGACAAGAGAGGTTGACAAAAAATCCAGTAATATGAATGGGTTACCATTTTTAGAGATTTTCTTGAATGAATAATCAGACAGCAAAAAATAGTACAGGATATTGCCAATGATATTGTTACTCTCTAGAACTTGATGGTAAGACATAATTGTGGAAGAAACCCTGTAATAGAGTCAAAAATCCTGGAGATATCAACCTAGTAATAACTGGCTAGCTAGATGGCATAGTGCTGGCAGGTTGTATACATTCTACCAGAGTTAAAAGTAATAATCAGTTTTGTCCAGCTGTGAAAATTGTAAGCTACAATAATGTCTGGCCTGGCCAGATATGCTCACTGATGCAATAGTGGCACAAATGTCATGTTGTCACCAACAACTATTTGAGAAAATTCAAATATAACTCCACATGATGAAACTCATACCTTGTACAATTTGGGGGCCAAAATCTGATAGCTATATAGGTCATAGACTCTAGGAGAGAACCTACTAATATTATTCTGCTAAATGACCATGATTTGAAACTAAATCCCATTGACTTATCTTTCTACATGTAAGTAATTTCATTTCCCAACTCCCATAAAAATACTTCTATTTCTGTTTATGAGGATTAACATACAGACACATATCTGATCTAAAATGTAGAAAGAATTAAAAAGATGCAAAATTCTCAGTTCTGATTGTAACATCTAAATCACATTTCTTCTTCTCAAGGCATGATGACCATTGTAGAAGTAGGGTCCATATTATTGTAAGATCCAGAATTTGTGTGTGAATTTTTAAGAAAAGCTGTCCTTTAGACACAGCCTGACAACTGCAAATATGAGTTTAGAGCAAATGTAATAAAATGTGGAAGCCTTGCCCAAGTACACACCAGACCAAATTACAATATAAAAAGAGGAGTTGGAAAATAAGATCCCAGGAGTATTCGAGGTTAGGTGGGGAGGAGTGTGGGAACATCCCCGTGGAGAAAGGGGTATGGGGAGGAGGTATGGGATGTGGAACAGGCAGATGGTAGACAGGGGGTGGGGATAAAATATGGAGTGTAAAAATTTAATTAAGTAAATAATGAATTTTAAAATTAGAGACTAGTGCAGAATACTGGAATTGCACATTCCTCTAAGAGTTAACAGAATAAGGTATATTGAGTTAAAGAAGAAAAAAAAAAAGAATTTTAAAAACTGCACCAAGAATTTGGCATAGACAAATCTTGCCAAATGATTATCAAGTATGTGGTATGTCTTGTATTAAATGGTAGTGATACAATTGTGATTCATGAGAAGTAACATTTTTTTTTTTTTTTTTTGGTTTTTCGAGACAGGGTTTCTCTGTATAACCCTGGCTGTCCTGGAACTCACTTTGCAGACCAGGCTGGCCTCGAACTCAGAAATTCGCCTGCCTCTGCCTCCCGAGTGCTGGGATTAAAGGTGTGCGCCACCAAAAATTCTAACTATGAGCAAAAAATGTCCCTGAGATGTAGAGCAGTATGAGAGAGGAGCAGAGTTATGTATAATGTCTCAACCTGGGACTCTGTTTTGAGCTTTTACTAGAGGTGGAATATTAAGAATTGTAGTATATTTTTGTGGCCAACCAACTGCAGTAGAAAGTGTGGAATGCAGTTTGAGAATTGATGGTCAGTAGCAGCTGTAATCCCAAGTTTCTCATGATTATGTTTCAAGATGTGACACCGACGATATTTAATCTTATGTTGGATCATGTATAACAAACTTGATAGGTTATTTTATGAAACACTGTTACTATATCTGTAATATTATATATAACTGTCCATTTAACTTAAATAAAATATAATGATGGCTATACAATGTAAGAATTGGCCTTTGAAAGGAAGTATTTTGCAATTAAAATAGAAAAGAGGGTATTAATGTTTTCATATTAATCAATATATAAACATTTCAAGACTATATCTACTTAAGTATACTATTTTAGATATCAATTATTGAAAACTAGGAAATAAAATTCATAAGGAAAGAATTTTATCAGTCATCAAATTTTTGAAATTTTAATGGAACATTAGGACAGTTAGGAAGTTGAAAGACTGTTAAGGATGAATAGGAAATGAATGGACCAACAGTAAGTATAATTTACACTTTTATGTTCTCTGAACTATATTGTACTGCTGTACTGTGATTGACATGAAGTCTCCTTTTTAAAGAATGTAGAATGCCAAATTTGTGTGACAATTTTTAAGAGAAGTCAGTGACAAACTGAGACAAGACAAAGGGAGTCAATAAGAAAAAAAGTCATGAGTGAAACTGCAGACATATTTATTGCAAAGAGAGACATGTTCTTAAATGTCCAGTTATACCAAAGACTCATCTCTTTCTGCTGTGCTTGATTTCATTTGACGTTTACCAGATAACATATAATCATCAAAAGAACAGTACCTGTTTCTACCTAAACCAGACCCTTTATTGAATAAACTGTACCTAGTAGAGTTCATTCATTTCTCTTTTGAGAAAGTCGGCAACTCTCTCCAGTTATCCCCCACAGCATCTGGCTCACTTGTCACAGATGCCATTACTTCCCTCTCTGCTATAATCTCCTGTAATTGCAGGTCCCATATCCCAGTAACCAAATTGATCCACCAACCCAGTCTTTAGAAATCACAGTACCCAGTACCCAGTAGAATTAAAACTCTTAGAGCTTGTAGTTAGCCAATCAGATATTTGTATCAATAAAATCACAATTTACAGAATGCCAGTACAAAAATTTCCAAGCCAACTGATAATGATAAAAGCTTTGTCCCAATTATTCTAACCTTATAATATTATAACCAACTGTGGCTGGCTAAAGACACTCTGGTTCATATCTGCCTCCCTTTTGCCTTCTCTTTCTCCTCCTCCTGCCATTCTAACTCCCTCTGCAACTCTTAATACTGCCTCCCTTTACTCTGTTCAATTACAGGCCTCCTGCTGCCCTAATGTGATTGGACAGTGAAAATCCTGCAACATTTCTTCCTTTCTGTTCAATTAAAAAAAAACCTTTCTCCTAAAATATAAATTTAGCACAACTATTATCCTTTTGTAATTAATAAAGTAGAAAATAGACTTAACACCCAATCCAACATTTTCATCAATAAAATAAAACACTGTCCTCTATCCTAACTTAAAAGGTTATAATTCTTCACCTGATTTATGCTTTGGCTTCAGATTGAATGTCATCTGAAAACTATCCTCTCAAATCTGTTCCTCAAAATAAATAGCCCGAGTTAGCTAGGAGACTATGTAGTTTACAAACCCATCAGAAATCTAAGAGTGACTAATCCAAGAATGACTAATATTACCTGAAAATATGAGAAGAACAAAATACAGCTTCCAAAACTTAGGCAGTTTATAGAGACCACTGATTACCTGGATAGTCCCCTATTACAAAACATTGGAGCATCAGTCTTCAACCTTCATGCCCAGGATAATCTGACAGAACTTTGAGAAGCAGGATATTAAAGACTATCCTACTCTGTCCTATTCTTTAATTTTGTTCTTTCTTTGGTCAGTATTCTCTCTGTAGATGAAATGAAGCAATTCTTGCCTATGGCTGACTCGCCACAACTGGAATATCGAATAGATGCTCAATTTCTTCTTTGAATCCAAGACAGGAAAAACTGTGAGCAGGAGAATAGTCTCAACAGCAAGTGAATAAATATCATTAAATGTCACATTCTGTGGATTTCTTACTTTCTTGAAAGCCTGCTTTCTATGTAAAATAATCTGGACTGTTGTTTGTTAACTACTCTCAGCTATTTCTAATTAAAATCTTTGAAAACACCCTAACAATAAAATCAAAGCCATGTATTTGCTATTTGGCCCTAAACTCACATGTTAAAAATCTCAGATAAGATGAAGCTAATAGTTATAGAAGGACTTGGTTTAATCCTTGTACTTACAAATTTTTTTCTCTCTCTTTATTAGATATTTTCTTCATTTACATTTCACATGTTATCCAGAAATTTTCCCTTACCCTCCCGCGTCCCATTTTTAATACCAATAGAAACAATTTGTACCAATGAAAACCTTGATATTGTATCAAAATAAATTCTGTATCAAAATAAGAAGTTATGACTTCTACTTAGTAAAAATTTTAAAGATTTCTACCAATTAGGATTATGACTATACCATCAATTCTAGCTATTTACTCCCTGTTCCAATTATGACGATTTCTACATTACCTAGAAAGACAACCTATTATAACCCTCTCCATCCTCTAAGCCCAGGGAACTGGGTAAACAACTCTTCATAACTTCTTCAAGCTGAATATGGGAATTAAGATATTATGAAGGGGGAAGGATAGGAAAAATAGGATTGGTTAGTCTCTGATATCTGTGTCTTGACTAGATCTGGCTGAAGCAGAGGCTATCAGGAGTTCAAGCAGGTCACTTCAGCATGTCTGATGAGGAAATTCACCAAGGCTGTACATTCTATAACATATAAATCTCAAAACAAAATGATCATATCATCAAGATAAATTTTAGTTTAATTCTCTAGAATCTAGTCCTCGGAAAGTCTACCTTCATTATATCTGATCTGAAGGTGTAAATACCTTAATCATCTTTTCTAAAAACACAAAGACAAACCTTTTTCACAAATCAGCATACCCTTGAGCCAGTAATCAGAAAACCCCTTATTTAGACTCCTCCCCCAGAGGAATAATATAACCACAAAACACAAAATCACACCCATTTTGAAAATCAAAACAATCTAAAACCAATGAAGTAAACTAAGATACTGTATTGCCTATACTAGGCCTTTCATATCTTGTCAAGGAGGAAAACGCACTCAAGATTCTGTGAAAACCATGTTAGCAGAATATGAACTTCCTGTGTCTGGTTAAAAAATCTATACCATCTTTCCATTTGGCTCTCTGCCCAAAGCCACAGACATATTTTATAAACACCTGTATAATATCTGTCTGTTGAACTTTCTACCTGGAGCCACAGATATAGATAATTAATACCTGTTCAAAGCAGGCAATTATTATCACTGCACTCTCTGCTCTGGAGGCAGTAACTAATATTCCCTATCTAGTTCCCAACCGTAGGTGAAATTTCCCACATGATTTGGGCAGAATCTGAATATAAATTTATCCTATAAGCAAATAATCCTAATTTTAAATTCACAATTTAATTCCTTTACCCTAAGAGTTAGGCAAATTCCATTCTTCTCCTAACTGAGAGCAGCCTATAATTTGCCACAGCATGGGTATTCAGCACTGCTAGCAGTTTCTTTGTTTCAACTCCAATAATATAGTACATGTGACTCACTTTTAGTGCTACCCAGTTACTCACTTAACAAAATTAAAAAATAAAATAAAATAAAACTCTAGCTTTCAGTCTACAAATCTTAAATTTCTAGAGGATTCTTGCCCAAACATTGGTTCACCATCTTGCCTTCTCTTTCTCCTCCTGTCGTGCTCCCTCTCTCTACAACTCTTAGCTCTGCCTCCAATTTTCCTGTACAACCACAGGCCTCTTTCTGCCCTAATGTGATTCAACAGGAAAAATCCTGCAGTATGTATGTATATACATATAAAGATATCCATATGTATATATTATATACACACATATATATATATATATATATATATATATATATATATATATATATATAATTGTATATTGGCTCAAAATACGTATTACTGATTCTTTCCTTAGAATTGGACTTAAATCATGTGATAAATTTGTTCATTGCACCACAAAAATTTTTCACTGTTATGCTTACTGCTGGGATTAACACCTGGACTATAGTACCATTATTGAAAATTCTCCACAACCCAACTACTTCAAGCTTCCAAACCCCTGAAACTCAATCAACAAAGAGTATGTTTCCACCTTCAATCCTAGCCTAATTTTCAAGACTCTCTTAAGCACTGAGTCCTACCAGTTAGTTCAGGTATACATCTAACAGAAGATGTAGCAACATTAATAGTATGACTGGCCTCAGAATCTTACCTTTCAAATAATTCTTAGGGATGATACTCACTTTGAAACCTGGAATTTTATTGAATAAACAGTTCTCACAGAAATATTCTCCTTCTTGTATGTACTATTTTACAAATTATTTTACAGTTACTTTTAGTATCCTTCTTGATATCTCACCACATGAGGAAGGTATGAAGAAGTTGTGATTTTTATGAATGCAAGAATTTAGAGATAAATCTAACTTATAAATGCAAAGGGATTTTCTGTCATGTTGGAATATATATCTCAAGATTCTATCTATTCAGATAGAATATAAGTATTTTCTGTCATATTCACATGACTATGATGCATTATGGGCTTTTTTTATTTTTTACATTTTTTTTTTCTTCTCAAAACCTCGGGTATTTAAATTCTTATTTTGCTCTATAGCTTTGGGATATTTTGTGCTACATTTTCCCTCTCGATTTGTGTGTTTAAAAATTAACTCTGCCACAAGCACCTATGGATGTGCCTACAAACACAGAGGAGAGATACTACATAGATGATGATGATGATAATAGGTATATTAGATACATAATAGGTTGAGAGAGATGTCAGAAGTACATGACAGTTGATAGATAGATAGATGATAGATAGATAGATAGATAGATAGATAGATAGATAGATGATAGATAGATAGATAGATAGATAGATAGATAGATAGATAGATAGACAGATAGACAGATTATAGAGGGATAGACATACAAACAGATTGATAGATAACAGAAAGACAGACAGATATAAAAAAATAGGTATCTTAATTGTCATTAAATGAATTTTATGTAAATCCTGATTGAGGAACCTAACTTTATTGAGAGATATTCTACTCAATAAACAAAAATGAAATAAATAGTTTTTGTAGATTTGGACATTTGTAAAGAGAATGCTTTTATTTTTTTAAAAAGAGATCCATTATACACATACAAACTTTCTAAATGTACATAATTAAATGAAACCTCCAAGCAATGGACTGCCATGGACCACCTCCAAAGCATAGAGGGTAGGTGTGCACTTAGCAATCTTTCCCAGTTATGCGACATTTCAATGTTCTGAGATGAAATTCAGTGTAGTATATATCCACGCGTAGGCAGTGGGAAAGGTTAAATATTGCCAAAAATTGATGATTTTTGTCAGTTGATTTTATGGATGGAAGATGTTCCCAGCTAGGAAATACTTTCTTCATCTTTGCTGTAGGATAAGCCTGAAAATTAAAATGGTAGTCAGTTATCTGTTGACTATATTGCTAGTCTTCCTTTCTCCTTGCTTTTTTGTGTTCAGTCAGAGAAATACATTCAGAAATATGCTGCTTCAGTCAAAGTTATGGGTTTTCATTTATCTAAGCCAAGAGACTCTCAAGCAGTTAGTCTTTTAGTATTTATGTTCAAAAAGACTCATGTACATTCCTTCTAATGTAATTAATCACACAGAACTATGCCCTTTCAGGAGCAAAGGAAATGTAGAAAATTTGTATTTGACTCTGGGACAGTGAAGGAAATCATGTCACTTTCTCACTCATTAAAATCTTATATATCCTTAAGTATGCATTTCACAGAAGCTGATGTGCACCACTATTCTTTTATACACTTCAACTAAATACATTCCCCACTCAGTCTATGTATGAAAATCTTACATGTGCTGAGGATCAGATGATGACTTAATATGAAGAGCCAAGGAAAGGCTACATCAAATGACCTGAGCTCTTTTCACTCCACCCAGGAAAGGTGTCCTCTAAATGTCCATGAAGAACAGTTATGTTTCATTCCCAGAATGAGAGGAAATGAGAAGCATTTGTGAAATGTTGGAGTTGCCAGTAACATCTTAGGGAGGTGATTCTCAAATATCCTCATGTTAATTTAGTTACCTTGCTGTGATGAAGCCCAACCATAAATTTATTTTTGTTGCTACATCATAACTTTAAGTTGATACTGAAATTCATAGTAATGTTAAATATCCGATATGCAGGATAGGTGACCCCTGTATAAAAGCCATTTGACACCCAAAGGATTCATGACCCATAAGTTGAGAAACACAGTCTTGGTGGATGATTGTCCACAAAACTAGATATCTCTGTTTCACTATGGAAAGATGATGTATTTTAAAATGTTCTTTTTATTAAATTTACACAGCTCACCTCTTTTGTGGATGAGAAATTTCTTACCTTGGTGAGTATCCACCTAAGGTCATTCAGGAGCTCTCTGTTGTTCTCTTCAATCTCATTGGCTTTTGAGAGGATAGTTTCAGGGACATCATGCATGGCACTCAGTTCAGTCACTAGATGGTATAGAGGGCTGATCCAGGCACCCACGAAATTGATCAACATTTTTAAGTACTTTTTGGTCTATGAAACATAATAGAACCATTGAAATAAAATGACTTCAGTACAGCAAGTTTGTTCCATGTAATGTTCATATGAAAGAGCTGAACTGAAACATTTTTTACTGTGCATATATGGCACATGTTATATAGATGTTGCATAGTATGAAAATGTAAAATTTTAAAAATTAGTCTATTGTCTACAAAATGAAACAATTTATCTTGCTTATAAATGAACATTTTCCCCCTGAGTTAAAGCCATCATGTTTTGTTCTCCTCAGCATTTCTAACAACTTCCTCCTCAGTGAGATGTTCATTATTTGGTTATTTGTTTATCAATTGGTAAAATAGGTCTTGCTGGGACTCAATAGGGGCCAATAATATTCAACTCATGAAATATAGATGCCACAGGTAGGAGAAATTGTCTCAATTCACTTTTACTCAGAGATTCATATACACCAATAAATCATGTTGTTCATTAAAATACAGGTTTATCATTTCTAGGTGAATTTAAGGAATTAAAACAAGAATACAATAAAAACAGCATGATAATCATTAATGTGCTTTCTCCTTGCCTCTGACAGAGCAGAGTATTTGTTGGCATGTATGGGTGAAGAATTATATCATATCATAAATTAGAACTCCTATGATATGTAGACCTTTTTGTCATGAATTGGAGAATTGATACATCCTAAGGAATATAAACTAGTATTTCATAGAACTATTCTGCTCATCTGACTCTTAGTTCAGACACAAGAATCATAAAGACATGATGAAAGGGGAAAATAAAATAGAACCAACACATATTTGAAAATCAAGAATGGGGGTGGGTGTAGTGTTCAGTAATGTAGAATGCCACCATATAGGACCCATTAGCAACATATAATAATACAGAAACATCATGACCTATGTAAAAGTGAATATGTAACTGGAGATAGCCAGTTTAGTTCAAGCATCTTAAAAAATCGAAAAACTCCAGTGGTAAGTCATTCTAAAAATGCCAGTCTCCAAATGGTATATCTATGCTATGCATCTGCTACAGTTATTGGTTATTTAGTTATACTTATGTAATTTGGTCATTTTTTTATACTTTACCTCCATTGTTTTTTGCATGAATAGTTATTGCATCTGTCATAATGCCTACCATAACTGACAGTACTGCAAACATAGTAGATTGCTTCTGGTGTTTTGTGGAAAACCTGTGAAAGACACTTACTTTTATATTTTTGTATTCGGGTCCAATATTTGGAGGGTTTGTGATAGTAGAGTGGCAGTAAGTTCTGGCTCTGAGAACAAGCTGATCCTGCCTAATCAGTTTTGAGTTCTGCAAATAAAAAACAAAATTCAGCTTGAAATTAGAAACTGGATAAATTACATCGTGACCAGAATATTAATGTATTTTGATGGTTTTTTAAATTTTCAAAATAATCACTTCATAAAAAATATATACTAAGAAATTAGAGATGTTACCATCACCTAATTCAGTGTTTATTTATTATATCTGCAACTTAATTTGGTTTTCCACTAGCTTTTGAATATTTAACTTTTTCCTCTCTTACACTCCTGTGTTCTCATCTTTCCTAAAAATTACTATATGTAAGGCTGCCACTGAAAAGATTGAGTCCTGTGAAGGGTCTATGCCTCAGTATAGGGGAATGCCAGGACTGGGAATGGGTATGGGTGGGTTGGGGAGCAGGGGGACAGGGACAGGATAGGGGATTTTCAGAGGGGAAACTAGGAAATGGATGACATTTGAAATGTAAGTAAAGAAAATATCTAATAAAAAAAAAGAAAGAGAGTATACAAATAAATATTTAAAACATAAAAAAGAAATGTGTTTCAATTATCACCTTTCTCTAGTATGTCAGCACAAAGCCATAACACTTATGTATTAATATTCCTATTTTGTCAACAAATAGTGATATTACTTATCCAGACAACAGAATTATGAATGCAATAATTGTAACACTAAATACATATATCCATGAATGTTTATAATATTTTACAATTAATTTGTACACATTGTTATAAAATAACTCACAACATAAACTATTTTACAAAAATCTCTATGTAAACTCTGATATGACAAAATAAGAAATATTAATGACATGTATTTTATTAGTCATTATTTAATAAAATGTTAAACTTACTAAAATATATACTTTAGAGTATCTTATTTATTTCAAATAACTAGCTAATTCTTGAAAGATAATGGATTATTGTGAAGGTTAAGAAGTGGAAAATTGTCAGTTATGAACAGGAAATATAAATACTGTATAATTCTTTCTTATCTAACTTGCTTTCATTGACATGAGACTCTTTTTGAGAAACAGCTAGAAGAAAGGAAGGCACTTACAAAGTGTGTAAAATGTCTGGAAGAGAATTCATTGTGGAGCTGAGTCATGTTGAGAGAAGAAAAATAACATCCAGTTAATGAAAAACCAACATGGAGAAATATTTATTGAAAACATAGGCACATTCTCTTGATGCCTATAATAAAGGTTTCCCTATTTCTACAACTTCTTTTGTAATTCCTAATTTTGAGAAATAATATGCAGGAATCTACAACAAAGGACCAGATACACTTCTAATCCTGCCCTGATATGGGACAAATTCTATCAGTGAAACCTTTAAACCACCATTCTAGGTATTTAGGTGTTCCTTAGCTTAGCTCCCCTCCTCTTATATCTCACTCTCCCTTCCTCTTTCCCTTCTTTCTGTCTTTCCTCCCTCTCTCTCCCTCAACCCCCTCTCTTTCCTTTTCTTTCCTTCTTTCCTTTCTTCCTTCCTTCCTTCCTTCCTTCCTTCCTTCCTTCCTCACTCCCTCCCTCCATCCCCCTCCCCCTCTCTCTCTTTCTTTCTTTCTTTCTTCCTTCCTTCCTTCCTTCCTTCCTTTCTTTTTCTCTTTCTCTCTTCCTTTTTTCTTTCTTGTTTCTTCATATGCTTCAGTTTATCTGTTACAAATATATAGTTCACTGTAATACACATCTTCTACAGAGTGTCCCTGCAGTGTGCAAAATTAATATGGCCAAAGGAAATTCATGATACTGAATGCAAAAACAGGAATTGAGAGTTCTTTGCCCAGGCACATTTTAAAGGCTTATGTCATTTTTTAAAAGTAAAATAGAGAAAATATAGAAATAACATTAAATTCTCTAAAAATTATGACATTGTTCAATTGGACTTGGCCCTGTTTCAGTAGTCGAGGTATCCTTTACCTATGAAGGTGTATTTTCTGATATCTGTTTCATGATGCTTAGTGTCTCAAGTTCTAGTGAAGGTCAAGTATTATCATGGAAGTTGAAATACTTACAAACTCTTGATACATTTGCTCAGAAACATTAAGAATGATTTCAGCTCTCTGGATGGCATTGTTAAATGTTTCTACAAGGAGTTTCATGCAGCTTTCCTCATCTGTGTGACATGTAGAAATTGATGCAGTTTTCTCCCACAGGAGTAGGTTTGAAACCACCAACAGTAGGAATGTGCCTGCAACAAAGAAACAAGAATCACTTTGGGACCAGGCATTAATCTGAGTTTTGCAAGACCCAACTGATTCAGGAAAACTTTTTCTGGTCATTCTTTCTTTTTCTTTCTTTATTTTCCTTCCTTCCTTCCTTCCTTCCTTCCTTCCTTCCTCCATCCCTCCCTTCCTCCCTCCCTTCCTTCCCTCTCTCCCTCTTTCTTTCTTTCTTTCTTTCTTTCTTTCTTTCTTTCTTTCTTTCTTTCTTTTTTCCTTTTCTGTTTGATGTTGTATGGGATATCTGAAATGGCAGATAAAAATCACTGTGATGACCTAGGCAAGTAATTGTATATTTCTTTTTAATAGAGAAGTATGTGATTTAAAATTTTTTGTATTTTTTCAGCAGTGGTTCTGAATATTACAAATATCAGGAACTGAACTTAATTCTAAACTAGTATTTTAAGTCATTTTTAGATGACTTAGTTTCTTTGGCATTTGAGCTCATTTTATTATTATTATTATTGGTAACCTTCTCCCAGCAAGCATAGGGAGGCTCAAAGCTTCTTCTTCTTCTTCTTCTTCATCTTCTTCTTCTTCTTCTTCTTCTTCTTCTTCTTCTTCTTCTTCTTCTTCTTCTTCTTCTTCTTCTTCTTCTTCTTCTTCTTTTCCTTTTTTTATTAGATATTTCCTTATTTTACATTTCAAATGCTATTTAGAAAGTTCCCTATAACCCCCCACCCTTCTCCCCTACCCACCCACTCCCACTTCTTGGCCCTGGCATTCCCCTGTATTTGGGGCATATAAAGTTTGCAATACCAAGGGGTTTCTCTTCCCAATGATGGCCAACTAGGCCATCGTCTGCTACATATGCAGCTAGAAACACTAAACTTGAAAGGGACAATGGAAATAGGTTTGTGAAGAATTGCATGTGTGATATAACACAGTATTCATGCATAAAATTCTCAAAAAGTTGGAAACAAAAATATCTTCCTATTTCATTTAAAATATTTTTGTTATCATATTCTTTTAAATAGAAAATGTCAACTACAAAATATGGCACTTTCACAGCACCCCATTGTTCTTCCTGTTTGTGATATCATTTGGCTTGTGCTAAATTGAAAACACTATAAAAAACAATTTGACAAATGTCTAATATAGGCTTCAGAACATAAAGATTATTGACATTTATTCCAGTGGGAAAATTCATATACAATATGCACAATCACAATTCTGCTTCTTCTGCCTTCTGATGACAAGAATTCGACACACTGACTTTACATCCTCCATTATTCCAACTTCCCAAGCTCCAAAACATTGCTCTTTTGAGCTGTATTATCTTTTCTGGATGATGCCCTATACATTGGAAGCTGCTTAATAATTCCTATCAATTCTACTCATTGGACAGCAGTAGCACTTTCTTCCTCCTCTCACTTCAATAGAAAAGACAACACAGACTCTCTTTGAACATTGCAACATGTCTTAAGTTAAAGGATGATAAGAACTATTAATCCGGGTGTCTTTTGTGTCCCTGTACTGTTTTCTTCATGAAAAATAATTTTTAAAGAATTAGAAAGTCTATGCTGATTTCTTCTCCTGGTAATCTACAAAGAAATACACCAAATAGAACATCAAAGATTTCAAAGAAAGACTTCCATTAAAACTAACTCAAAGAAACACTGAACTAGACACTTTAACTTGGAGAGGAAAGGGAAGGAGGTAATTTACTTACAGAAGTGAGGTTGAACTAATGGCAGACCCATCTTTGAGGACTTCCTAAGTGGGATGAGTGCTAACTCTGGAGATATGCTTTACTGCTGTCCTACATTCAGTTAGTTTCCTGCTCCTATATATTCTAGCACATAATCCCAAGGGCATGCACAGTCATGCAACAACAAACAGTCACATACAGAATCCCTCATTCATGAACCATGAATTCTATCTTCAGGGAATGTTAACTGTTTTATTACAACATTCCTATACGTGTCTGGATGATTTCTTTTTGCTTCTTCCTACACGTTGGTTCTTGTCAAAGCTACTTTTAAAATCTCTGAAGCCATCTTAGCTGCCTAATGACAGAATGTCATATTGAACCAGAAAGAAATGTTTTTTTATAATTGCTTACCTTTTTTTAACTCTATATTTTTTCTATCATCTGCCTCATGTTTATAAACAGATAGGAATTCTTTTTTGAATATTTGAACATCACGCCAAAGAATTAGTAAATTTTCCATAGTGTTATCATGAATCTCTGCTAGTAATCACTGACTACTCGGCAGAGTATTTCTCTAAGAACTAAACTAACAGTTATGATAATCTACATGCTTAATTTTGATATTTGGAAGACATTTTGAACTATATTAAATATACTTCACAGAGCTTCTTTAACTCCTCTCTAGAAACTAAAATCTCTCAAAAAAGATTTTTACTTAAAATATCAAATAATGATTAATTCCTTGTTATCAGTTTTAATCATATCAGAAGTTTGTTAATTGCAACAAAACCACTATTGTGCCACTATTATACTAGTGAATGCAGTTTTATATACTTACTGGTAATACTAGCATGTGGGCCATGAAACCACTGTTGAAAATTCTCCAAAAGCAAACTCTTCTAAATTTTTCATTTTGTTTTGTTTTGTTTTGTTTTTGTTTGTTTTAATAAGGTTATTTTATCTGTTTACATTTCAAATGTCCACCTTCTCATCGGTTTTGCTTCTGCAAGCTCCCTATCTACTCTCCCCTCCCCTTGCTTCTATGAGGGTGCTCTCCACCCTCACCCATCCACTCCCACCTCATTGCCTTAGCATTGCCCTATGCTGAGGTATTGAGCCACAGCAGGACCAAGAGGTTCCCCTCCCAGTGATGCCTATTAAGGCAATTCTCTGCTACATATCCAGCTGGAGCCATGGGTGGTGGTTAAGTCACTGGGAGCTTTCGAGGATCTGGTAGGTTGATAATGTTGTTCTTCTTGTGAGGTTACAAACCCCTTCATCTCCTTTGGTCCTTGTAGTAACTACTGCATTGGGGTCCCCGCGCTCAGTCCAATGGTTGGCTGCAAACATCTCCATCTGTATTGGTCAGGTTCTGGGAGAGATTCTCAGGCAACCACTATACCAGGCTCCTGTCAGTAAGTGCTTGTTGACATCATATGTAGAGTCTGGATTTGGTGTTTGAAGATGGAAATAGATCCATGGGGACAGTCTCTGGATGGACTTTCCTTTAGTTTCCACTTAAGTCAGTCCCTGTACTTTCTTTAGACAGGAACAATTCTGGGTTAAAATTTTTGAGATGGATGGGTAGGCCCATCCCTCAACCAGAGGCTGTGCCTATACACTGGATATGGTCTTTACAGGTTCTATCTCCCCTGTGTTGGGCATTTTGTCTACTGACATTCAAATTGGGTCCTGAGACCTTATTTCTTCCCTGGCATCTGGGACTTTCTAGTGAATACCACCAGTTACCCATCCCCACAGATACACAACTCATTTCAATTTCCTAACCATCTGAACACCCCCCCAATCTCCTCCCATGCCTGATACTACCCTTCTTTTATCATTCCCCTCATCTCACCTTCCCAGATCCCTCCCTTTTACTACTTCCTTTAACTATTTTGTTCCCTCTTCTAAGTAGGACTGAAGCATCCACACTTTGGCATTCCTTCTGATTGAGCTTCGTATGGCCTGTGAGTTGTATTGTGGGTATTCAAAGCTTTTAGACTAGTATTTACTGATGAGTGAGTACATATCATGTGTGTTCTTTTGTGACTGGGTTACCTCACTCATGATATTTTCTAGTTCCATCTATTTGCCTAAGAATTTCATGAAGTCATTGTTTCTAATAGCTGAGAAGGTACTCCATTGTGTAAATGTACTATATTTTCTGTATCCATTCATCTGTTGAGGGACATCTAGTTTCTTTCCAACTTCTGACTATTATAAATAAGGCTGCTATGAACATCGTGGAGTATGTGTCCTTGTTATATGTTGGAGCATCTTTTGGATATATGCCCAGGAGTGGTATAGCTGGGTCCACAATTAATACTATGTCTAATTTTCTGAGGAATTGCCAGACTGATTTCCAGAGTGGTTGTACCATCTTGCAATGCCACCATCAATGGAGGAGTGTTCTCCATCCTCCACATCCTTTCCACCATCTGTTGTCATCTTAGATTTTGATTTTAGCCATTCTGACTGGTTTGAGAGGGAATCTCAGTGTCATTTTGACTTTCATTTCCTTCATGACTAAGGATGTTGACCATTTCTTTAGGTGCTTCTCAGCCATTTAAGATTGTTCAGTTGAGAATTTATTAGCTCTGTACCCCATTTTAGTAGTGTTATTAGATTCTCTGAAGTCTAACTTCCTAAGTTCTTTGTTTCTATTGAATATTAGACCTCCATTGGATGTAGGGTTGGTAAAGATTTTTCCCACTTTTTAGTTTGCTGTTTTGTCCTATTGACAGTGTCCTTTGCCTTACAGAATTTTTTCTATTCTATGAGATTCCATTTGTCAGGAGTTGATCTTAGTTCATGAGCCATTGGTGTTCTGTTCAGGAAATGTTCCTCTGTGCAGACATGTTCAAGGCTCTTCTCCACTTTCTTTTCTATTAGATTCAGAGTATCTGGTTTTATGTGGAGGTTCTTGATCACTTGGACTTGAACTTAGTACAAGGAGATAAGAATGAATCAATTTGCATTCTTCTAGAAGCCTACCACAACTTAACTTAGCACCATTAGTTGAAAATGCTGTCCTTTTTCCACTGATTTTGGTTCCTTTGTCAAAGAACAGGTGACCATAGTTATGTGGCTTTATTTCTGGATCTTCAATTCTATTCCATTTTCTGCTTGTCTCTTTCGGTACCAATACCATGTGGTTTCTATCACTGCTGCTCTGTAGTAAAGCTGGAAACCAGGGAATGTAGTTCTTCCAGTTCTCTTATTGTTGAGAGCAGTTTTCACTCTTCTGGGTTTTTGTTGTTGTTGTTGTTGTTGTTGTTGTTGTTCCAAATGAATTTGAAAACTGCTCTTTCTATTTCTGTGCAGAATTGCATTGGAATATTTATGGGCATTGCACTGAATCTGTTAATTGCTTCTGTTAAAATGGTCATTTTTTAAAACTATGTTAAGCCTGTGAATCCATGAGCATGGAAAATCTTTACATCTTCTGAGGTCTTCTTCAATTTCTTTCTTCAGTGACTTGAAGTTCCTATCATACAGGTCTTTCACTTGCTTTGCTAGAGTCACACCAAGGTATTAGATTTTGACAGCTAGTCAACATTGGTAGAACTTCCACCTCACTGTCAATCATATTTATCAAAAGAGCGTACTTGCTGCCTAAAGATTTTAGGCAATCCACTTCGGTCTGATGTTCATTCAAACTGACATATAGCTGCAAGAATAGTTTGAGGTTCTTCAGAATCCTGACTGAACAATATCTCTTGGGAAGATAACTCTGATCTCAGGTCACCCTGATCTATTTAATTCAATAAACATATGGTTCCCAGGAGTCCTTTTACTTGGTGTATGTACATGCTCATAGATTCATTACTAGCTCTTTCGTATCTTTTAGGTTTCTTCACCAAAAGATGAAGTGTGTAGAAGTTGGATTTATCTAAGGAAACCTTACAGCAGTTCAGTACTTTTATAGAGCTACTCTTACTTCCTTCAAGAAACCATGGATTCTCTTAACAACTCTACATCTTTATGGACATTAGTCACAGTTTAGCAAAAATGTTACACAGGCTGAACAGGCCTTGAGGTTATATGAGTTATTTCCTCTAAATCACAGGGTTGTGTTGAGTAGCACGGATGGGAACATTGCTTCCTTTCCAAGCCTATAATGTAAAGACAGCTCTCTGAACATTTTAGGTAGCTTCACCTGGAATTCTGACATATGCATAGGAAGAGCTGGCATCTGGCTAAGGGTCAAGAAGAAGAAAAAGAAGGGCCTATTCAGATCTGCAATTATATTGCTCCTCCATATGCCTTCCACCTTTCAACACTCTTTTCTTGGTCCTGTGTTGTGTTTCTGTCAATAGTATTTAACAGATATGAAATTACTCTGGCCTGCATGAGTAAACTCCTCCTCATATACTCCTCTTTTCTCAACCACCTGAGAACAACATAAATTTTGTAATTTCAAGCAAAACACTAAATGCTTGAACAGCCTATGTCCTCTCTGCCCATTCACTGTCAGCACTCCTATTTACAAAAGGAGGAGACACTAACCTGCCTCAAAAAATATTCAGTATTCCTCCTGTCAAAAGTAAGCGCAGGGTCAAAGAGTGGAACAAAGACAGAAAGAAAGGCCATCCAGAAACTGCCCCACCTAGAGATCCATCCCATCTGCAGACACCAATCAAAGACATTATGGCTGATGCCAAAAAGTGCTTGTTGACCTTAGCCTGGTATAGCTGTCTCCTGAGAGACTCTGTCAGAGCCTGACCAATACAGATGCAGATGCATGCAGCCAAACATCAGACTAAGCATGGGAACCCCAATGGAGAAGTTAGGGTAAAGACTGAAGGAACTGAAGGGTGTGTAATTCCACAGGAAGGACAAGAATATCAACCAAATAGACACTGCAAAGCTCCCAGGGACTAAACCACCAACAAAAGAGTACACATGGGGGGATCCATTACTACAGCTGGATATGAAGCAGAAGATTTCCTTGTTGGGTATCACTAGGAGGGGAACCCCTTGGTCTTGTGGAGGCTCTATGACCCGGGGTAAGCAAATGCTAGGGCACTGAGGAAGGAGTGGGTGGGAGGGTTGGGGAGTACCCTCATAGAAGCAGGGGGAAGGAGGAGGAGATAGAGACTTTGTGAGGAGAACTTGGAAAGGTGATAACATTTGAAATATCAATAAATAAAATAACCAATACAAAATGAAATAAAAGAGAATAAAAAAATAACAGTTTTGAAGACCACACTGTCATGTCTTCTCACAAATTGAATGTATTTTTCAGGAATGTTGAGATGTAAAACTACTGGATAGAATTCAAAGGGCCTATTCTTAATGCCCCTAAAGAGGTATCTTCTACTTGATTATTAATTTAGTCAAAATGAAGATTGTTTCATCACTGTTACATGACTAAAATTCTCATTGGAAAGTTAGACTTTCTTCTTCCCTATTTTGTCTTCTGGAAGTCTCTTGGGTGTTTGGATTCTTAAATTTTCCTTCACTTTAGAAATTGCTAGAAAGAAAGAAAGAAAGAAAGAAAGAAAGAAAGAAAGAAAGAAAGAAAGAAAGAATTGCTTTTCTGTTATGTATTTCTATTTTAAGAATTACAATGTAACTATCACAAACACCTATATATGTAGTCTGTCTCTGTTTTTCTCTCTCACACAAACAGGTGTACAGACATACGCATATGTGTACACATATATACATATATAAATAAACATATACACACAGAAAGAATAATAAATTATCTCTAAGTATATCCCATGTTCAAACTGAGAAGAAGCAATTTTCCAAAGCTAAAGTTCAAAGAAGAAAAATTTACAATCAGAAATACCTCTCATATTCCCCTATTTACAGGTCAGCACAGGATGCTATTAATGCTACTCTACCAATATGAATTTTCTTCTCTTTATACTTGGATTCTTTTGCAGTTGTTGGATACACATTAATAAAGAAAGAAGTTAAAAACACATCTTCAAGGACCTTATACCCTTTTTTATTAAAGACAGGATGACAAATGCAGGAATATAAATTACTCTGTGGCATGCACACAAACTATTTAAAAATAAATAAATAGCAGAGCAGTAGAAATTCATTCAGAAACACAAGTACTGCTAAGCTTGAGTTGTTCAGAGAACAAGCTAGAATAAAAAAAATTCTTATTCTTCCTTAAGCAGCTTTGTTTAGAGAATTTTTTCACTGAAGGGTATCAAGTCTCTCTCTCTCTCTCTCTCTCTCTCTCTCTCTCTCTCTCTCTCTGGGTGTGTGTGTGTGCATTTATGTTTATGTATTTTTATGACTGCTTATATGAGTAAAAACATATGTACATGTGAACACATTCATGTATGTATGTGTGTGGTAATGTGTTTATACATGTGAAATTATACATGAACTTATACATGTATTTGAAGGCGTTTTGTAAGTGACTTTCTCACTTACTGTGTATCCTATTTTTAAAATAGGTTATACCACTGAACATAGAGCTCATTGATTAGGTATATGGTTTAACTTCAAACCCCAGGAATAGGAATCCTGCTGACCTGACTTTCCAAGTACATGGGGAACAAAATACCCATGTAAGGAATTACAGAGACAAAGTTTGGAGATGAGATGGAAGAAAGGGCCATACAGAGACTCCCCCATTCGGGGATCCATACCATGATCAACCACCGAATGCAGACACAATTGCATATGCCAGCAAGATTTTGCCAACAGGACTAGCTGACTCTAGTGAGGCTATGCCAGTGCCTGGTAAATACAGAAGTGGAGGCTCAGAGTCATGTATTGGATGAAACACATGGCCCCCAATGGAGGAGCTAGAGAAAGTACTCAAGGAGCTGAAGGGGTCTGTAACCCTATAGGAGGAACAGCAATATGAACTACCCAGTACCCCCTAAGCTCATGTCTCTAGCTTCATATGTGGCAGAAGATGGCCTAGTTGGCCATCATTGGGAGGAGAGGCCCTTAGTCTTGCAAAGATTATATGCCCCAATACAGGGGAATACCAAGGCCAGGAAGCAGGAGTGGGTGGGTTGGAGAGCATGGTGGGGGGAAGGTATAAGGGACTTTTGGGATAGCATTTGATGTAAATGAAGAAAATATCTAATAAAAATTGTTAAAAAAAGAAATTAAAAATAAATAAATAAATTGAAAAAAGTAGACATTATCAATGGAATTTTAGTTTTATGAGATCTCTTTGGTCAATTGTTGGCTTTAGTTGTGTCTTCATTTTCATTAAATTCTAAAAAGTCTTTAATTTCTTTCTTTATTACTTTTTTGACCAAGTTATCATTGAGTAGAGAGCGTTCTTCAGTTTTCAGGTTTATTTGTGCTTTCAATTGTTTTTGTTGTTATTGAAAAACAGCCTTTGTCCATTGAAATCTGATGGCATGCATGATTTTACATAAATCTTCTTGTATTGGCAGAGGCCTGTTTTATGACCAACTATATGGTCAATTTTAGAGAAGGTACCATGAGGTGCTGAGAAGAAGGTATTTTTTGTTTGGTTGGTTGGTTTAGGGTGAAATGTTCTATAGATGTCTGACAAATCCATTTGGTTCATAACTTCTGTTAGTTTCACTATGTCTCTGTTTAGTTTCTGTTTCCATGATCTGTCCATTGATGAGAGTGGGGTGTTGAAGTCTCCCACTCTTAATGTGTGAGGTGCAATGTGTGCTTTGAGCTTTAGGTAAATTTTCTTTTATGAATGTGGCTGCTCTTGCATTTGGAGCATAGATGTTCAGAAGTTTTATTTCATCTTGATAGATTTTTCCTTTGATGAGTATGAAGTGTCCTTCCTTATTTTTTGATAACTTTTGGTTGGAAGTTGATTTTATTCAATATTTGAATGGCTACTCCAGCTTGTTTCTTGGGAACATTTGCTTAGAAGTTTGTTTTCCAGCCTGTCTGTCTTTGTGACTGAGGTGCATTTCCTATATGTAACAGAATTCTGTGTCCTGTTTATGTATCCAGTCTGTTAGCCTATGTTTTTTTTTTTTTTTTTAAACTGGGAAATTGAGTCCATTGATGTTAAGAGATATTAAGGAAAAGTGATTGCTGCTTCCTGTTATTTTTGTTGTTAGGGGTTTGTGTGGCCATCTTCTTATGGGTTGGTTGAAAGATTACTTTCTTCCTTTTTCTAGAGTGTAGTTTCCCTCCTTGTGTTGGAGTTTTTAATCTATTATCCTTTGTAGAGGTGGATTTGTGGAAAGATATTGTGTATATTTGGTTTTGTCATGTAATATCTAGGTTTATCTATCTATGGTGATTGAGAGTTTTGCTGGGCATAGTAGCCTGGGCAGGCATTTTTGTTCTCTTAGGGTCTGTATGACATCTGCCCAGGATCTTCTGGCTTTTATACACTCTGGTGAGAAGTCTGGTGTAATTCTGATAGGTTTGCTCTTATATGTTACTTGATCTTTTTCCTTTATTGCTTTTAATATTCTTTCTTTGTTTTGTGCATTTGATGTTTTGATTTTTATGTGACAGGAGAAATTTTTTTCTGGTTCAGTCTATTTGGAGTTCTGTAGGCTTCTTGTATGTTCGTGGGCATCTCTTTTTTTAGGTTAGGTAAGTTTTCTTCTATAATTTTTTCAAGATATTTACTGGCCCTTTAAGTTGGGAATCTTTATTCTCTTCCATACCTATTATCCTTAGGTTTGGTCATCTCATTATGTTCTTGATTTCTTGGATGTTTTGGGTTAGGAGCTTTTCGCATTTTGCATTTTCTTTGGCTGTTGTGTCAATGTTTTCTATGGTGTCTTCTGCACCTGAGAGTCCCTCTTCTTTTTCTTGTATTCTGTTGGTGATGCTTGCATCTATGACTCCTGATCTCTTTTCTAGGTTTTCTATCTCCAGTGTAGTTTCCTTCTGTAATATCTTTATTGTGTTACTTCCATTTTTAGATCCTGGGTGGTTTTGTTCAACTTCTTCGCCTATTTGATTGTGTTTTCTTATAATTCTTTAAGGGATTTTTGTTTTTCCTCTTTAAGGGCTTCTACCTGTTTACCTGTGTTCTCCTGTATTTCTTTAAGGGAGTTTATTTTGTCCTTCTCAAAGTCCTCTATCATCATCATGAGAAGTGATTTTAAATCTGAATTTTGCTTTTCTTATGTGATGGGGTATCCAGGACTTGCTATGGTGAGGAAACTGGATTCTGATGATGCCAGTTAAGCTTGGTTAGTATTACTTATGTTCTTGTGCTTGCCTCTTCCCATCTGGTTATCTCTAGTGCCACATGCCCTTACTATCTAGTACTGGAGCCTTTCCCCCCTGTTATCTTGGCTGTGTCAGATCTCCTCAGGGCCCTGCTGGCTCTATGATCCTATGATTTTGAGATCCTTAGTGTAAGAGATCCTAGGAGTCAAGCTGCCTCTGAGATCCTGAAATCCTGGTATTACCAAGCTCCTTAGATCCTGTGATTCTATGATCCTAAGCATGTTAGAGCATCAGGGAGTCCAGCTTTCTTTAGGATTTGTGGGGTTGGGTACAGAGCTAGCACCCAAGATGTGCTTAGGGCACTGGCTCAGACAGAAAGGAACCCTTCAAAATGTTTATTCCTTAATGTAGATAGTCATTGCTATATTTGCTTCCTCCTTAGTTATCATGTTTTTTTTTAACTTAAATCTTGTTTTATTTTATTCTAAGAATTGTGTTCCAATGTTTATAGGTTTGTGTGCAATCCATTGCTATAGTTTAATATTTCTTTTTTTTTCAACTTTTATTGGATATTTTCTTCATTTACATTTCAAGTGTTATCCAGAAAGTTCCCTATACCCTTCCCCCTCCCGGCCCTGCTCCCCTTCCCATCCGCTCCCACTTCTTGGCCCTGGTGTTCCCCTGTATTGGATGGATGCAACAAGGGGTATTTTTTAATTAAATGAAATTTTCAAGAAAGCAAATGAGATTAGAAAATGCACAGGAAAGCAGGAGGTGTGATAAAAATTTTGTATGAGAATATAAAATTTAAGGTGGTTTTAGATGACTATATACTCTAATATACTAACTGTGTAGTATAACTGATACCATTTCAAAGTTTTATTTTATTATTTTATTAAGTCTTTTTTTGTTTTGTTTTTTTTTTGGTTCCTTCACCCAACATTTAATTTTCTTTATTTTATCTAGTCTTTTTACTTTCTGCATATCATTATTCCCTGTGGATGCTATCTCAGTGTCTGGAAATCATTGCAAATACTTGCTGGATATAGAGCCTGTCAATCACCTTTCTTTATGAAGATCTAAAAGTTGAATGAACCCATACCTTAGGTTTCTTAGACACATTTGAGAAACCATCAACTATTCATAATAATGAAGACTGAAAAAAAAAAAAAACAGATATTCAGCCTTTTGACTAATTGTACTGGGAACTATTAGAATTAGTGTCCTACTAAGGAATGCCTAAATGAAAGACTCTAAGGCAATTGTTCCTGAACAAATGTACACACAGTATTAAAAAAAATGGAAGAATGATATCTCATTCCTTGATAGATGATACCTAATGAATTTGGGTTGCTGAGATAATCTGTATCCACTGGAACAGGAGGAAATGAAATGCATAGAGACCCCAGTTAGGACTCACTGGGAATCCAATGTATTAATAATAAAAGCAATAAAGAGAGTAAGACTGAGCCAACCTACCTCAACAAAATAAATGCCATAGTTGATAAACCCAACAACCCCCATTATTCTAAATGGAAAACAAAACCCTAAAGCAATCTCATTAAAATCAGGGATGAGACAGTGCTCAGTGTATCCTGTGCTCATTCCTTTCACATGTAGTACTTTCATAGTCCCATATGATCCCATGCTCATATACAAGTAATATTAATAGTAAAAACATGACCATTTGACAAAAAGGAATTTACAGACTCAATGCAATCTCAACCAAAATCCGTAAAAGTCTTCAAAGGATGAAAAAAAAAAAAAAAACAGAAAAGTCATATGGATCCACAAAAGTCCTCAGACAGCCGAAGAGTCTGACCAAAAGTGCAATGCTAAAGGAATGAGCATTCCAGAACACACGATATATTGTAAAATTATAGTTATAAAATACAATGAAGCTGGCAGAAGACAGATGAGTAAGAATGGAGAAAGCCCTAAATCTGAGCATGAATAATACATCTGATATACAACAATGGTGCCAAAAACAAATAGAATTGGACTCCATTTGCCCAGCAACTAAAGCCAACAATTGACCAAAGAGATCTCATAAAACTAAAATTCTTCTCTGTTACTTCTGTAACAGAATGTTACTTCTGTAACGTTCCATTGAGGAGGAAACCCAAAATGGGTGAGAATCTCTCCCAGACATACACATGACAGAGGATCACCATTCAGAATAATTGAAGAAGTCAAAAGCTAAAAAAAAAAAAGAAATGAAAAAAATCAAGAGCCTGGAAGTAATAAATCACTCTTAATTCCAGCATGTAAGACACATGCACAGGAGGGAATCTCTGTGAGATCAATTCAAGCCTGGTCTACAGAGTGAATTCCAGGAAAACTATGTATGTATAATAAAGCCCTGTTTTGAAAAACAAACAAACAAACAAACAAACAAAAAATCAGATTGTAGGCTATAGGGATCTAAACAAAGAATTCCCAAAAGAAGAAATACAAAAGTCTAAAAAATGTCTCAAAAAATTGTTTAACAACTTTATCAGGATCATTCAAAGAAAAATATTTGAATGTTTATCTTACTGCTGTCAAAATTGGTGAGATGATGAAAACAACTGGCAATAAACACTGGTAATAAAGGGACTCTACATACTGTTACTTAAATTGAAATAAAATTCAGCCACTCTGGACTCAATGTGAAAAAAAAACAAAAACAAAAACAAAACAAAACAAAAAAAACCTTCTTTTTTTGAGGAATAAATACTAATATTGTTTGAAAGAAAATTCTCAGGACAGACAAGATAAAAGTTTCCAGCAACTGCCTGGATTATACTAATGGATGATAAATGACATTAACTTACTATGATTCTTAGGTCAATTGCCTCTCTTGCCAATAAAGCATCTCTTCTTTGTGTTAGAAAAGTCTCAATGCTATTAATGTAATTAATACTAAATGAATCAAAATATTGACAAATGCTTTGTTATATTTGGATATATCTAAAGCATTTATTTTTATTTGTTTATGAAGGGTTGTTTTACATAAAAGGATAGCTTCAAATGGGAGAAAATTAAAAGAAGCTTTGAAGAAACTGATTACTGAAGATTAATTTGGTTTTCTGAGTCTTGGCACATGTAACCATTAAAATACCGACACTTCAAGTGCTTAAGATAATGTTCAACCTTATCTGTGTCAACAAATAGGCAATAGGACAATTTATAAAGAGCGAAAAATCTTGATTCTTCATTGGCTGACTGTAAGGATGCAAGCTCCGACCAAACAGGATACACTTCATTTTCTTCAAATCCATATTTAACCTAATGATAAATGATAGTTATATGATTACTCTTTCTTCTTGATTGTTCCTTTACATGTTTGGATTTACATTACTATATATTGATTTATATTACTATAATGGCAACAATGTAAACTTTAATTAGTGTCAACAGATTTTAGGTATCTAAACTCAAGTAAAATATCCCTTAATCACCTACAAACTGTAGGCAAGTTGCAAGTAAGCATTTATTAAAATAAAGTTCAATCAGGATGAAGTATAATATTTTGGGACAAGTCACACTGAATAACACAGACTTATGCTTGAAAAAGTCAGGATAGATTAGTTGTTAACAGTATTCTCACTTAAGTATACAAAAGCCAGATTTGAAATAATAACATAGTTAGAGGTAGTTCACCCCTTCAGGAAAGGTAATGGCCCAGTGATTGTGAGGAAAAGCTCTACCCCTTAGTGGCAAGATTTTATACAAAACTGAATGCATATAATTTGCTCTTGTAGAGTGAGTTGCTTCAAAATTTATGATTCATCACATATACCACATCATTTATGAATAAAAGGTAGAAAGTAAGAATATGGCTCACCTTTTTGGCAATCTTTTTGATGCGATCCAGAAGGATTTTATTTTTTACCTCAATATCTTTGACTCTTGCAAGGATAGCAAAGGGGGCTCCTAACATATTCTTGAGTTCTGTCTCCATGTGCTGAAGAGGGTTTTCCCAGGCTTGTAGTATACTTAGTATCATATTCAAAAAGTCTGGCAGCTACACAAATGTAAGAAATTATATTAAGGTAAGATTGGCATGAACTATCTTTAGTTTTAAACAGTGAAGCACAATTAAAATATTCATTCGCCATTCTTATGGGATAGATAATATTTCTGAGGATGAAACTATGGAGAATTATAGAATTTCAGCCACTCTCCTGCGTTTTATTAAATAATACACTATATTAAATAGTATTTACTTTTTCTAATGAACTGCCATGTTGCTTTTACTGTATTTTCATTGTACTCCTTGATTTTCTGATAACATCTTGTCTATATTACTGTATCACTTGTTCATGAGAATTACAAGCTTTGCTAGTTTTCAGTAGATGTCAACAGGATCTGATCCAGAAAGACAATTCTCACCAGTGTCAATGGCAAGTGGTGCGAGTAGAGTCATCACACCAATTAAATTATTAACAGTTTTACCCATTTAAAGTTCTTAGGTTATTTTGGGATATAAGAACAAAGATTTAATAAAGTAAATATGGCATTTATAAATTGGCTTTTCACAGTCTACTTCTCTGCATGCCCTTGACTCTAGCATAACAGTGATCTGTCTGCATGAGCAGATGAAGATGGCTCAGTGTTGCCTTCACTTCTAGCATCAGTGGGAATCTAACTGTAGTATGACCCTCCAATATGTAGTCAATACCAGGATCATACAAAAAGCTCATATTTAAAATACTTGCTATGTTATATATCCATTACCTATGCTAGTGGCAATGAAAATAACGAGTATAGAAGAAATCCAATGGCCTTTGTAAAGGAAAATGTATAAAGAAATGATGGGAATGAATACAAGAAATGGTGATGGATGTTGGGAGCATGGGGCATATCACAATAGTGAGTGCTCAAGTTGCAAGAAGAGCAGATTCCAATCCTTACTGTGCATGCTTTTGGTAAAAGTTCTGTATTAACCTAACAAATCTTTAAATTGATTTTCTTAACTGGTGTAATATTATTATATTCAGAGAGGACACGGAAGTGAAGTGAATGAAGTAGTTGGTGACATGTCCAAGGATGTAGATTGTTTTCCCAGTGATTTCATCACTCCCTCTTATTCACTTCTCACTTCAATTCTTTCCCTTTGCTATAATCCTCAAAGCATATCATTTCAAAATTAGTCATGGCAGAGAATCACGCAGGAGGTATCATAACAATTACAAACTATAGCTGCAGTTTTAAGTTGATATTCCCTTTATATTTAAGGCCACGGTTTTGTCCTAAGTAACAATATACAGCATTGTCTTAGTCTGTTGGTAATATATAATAAATATAACTATATTACCAGCTTTTATACATACACATAAATGTATCTTTAAACATAGGTGTCCAATTCAGGTCAAAGTTTCCAACGGGATGATAAGTGAGCTAGGTACAGTATGATTGCTGCTGTGTTGTCTTCTAAATGAATAATTTTTAGCTATGCTTTATAATTACATAAAAAATATTTTTATTATTCATAAACTGTAAAAAAAATTTTCATTACTCATTCTTCTTAAATTTACCTAAAGAAATATATACCACATTTATTACAATGTTTATAATAATCTACAGAATGGCAAAGCCAGTGTACCACTTTAGATGTTTAGTATCAAACCGGTGTACATATTTAGATGTTTAGGATCAAACCATAGGCAGGAGACTCACTGAGATCCTTTTGGCTTCCTTTTCTGTTTTTGGTGTTTTGAGTGGCAAAGTGTGGCAGCTGTTGAGACCATTGACAACAAATTCATCGTGTCTATTAAATTGTAATGTCTGTAGAGTTAAAAATAAAAATCGAGTAAGTTGTAATTAGTAATGTTGCAAAACAATTCCATTACCAGACTATTAATCCATTTAGTAGATGTCTACTTTTTAAAGGGATTGTTGTAGGAACTCAAATTTGAGGAACTTAATTGAACTCTTCTCTTTGTCCCATGAAATATATACTCTCACTTTGTATATATTCTCAAATATATACATTTGTAAATTCTCAAACAAACATTTGTAAATGTTCTCAAACAACTTTTGAGAAAAGTGTTTTCATCTCAGATTTCACTTGTGAACAATTTTGTCTCTTGCTACTTACTATCATGGTTTCTTTCTTATCTAAAATTTACTGTTTTGAATTGATTGGTAAAAATAAAAAATACATAAAAACATCAAGATTTTTTTGAAAAATCATCTTTGTGTTAGGTTTGAGCCAACATCATAGTATATATCTATTTATCTTTAAGTTCTCTTGTTTCCTGTGGCTGATAAGTGATGTGTTTCTTACAACAAGGCATTGCACAAATAGACTCTTCTTTGTAGTAACTCTCAAAGTTAATCGCAGATCCTCAGTGAAATTGAATTACCCTTCACAATATTAGTTGTCAAATATAGGCACCTTAAAAATGGTAAAACCAATGAAGAAATGTTAAAATACAAAATAATAATTCTTAAATATGTAATTCTTTAAACATAGTGTGTAACTATATTATATAAATATCGGTTATTTCAAATGAATAGTTTGTGAAACTGTAATTGACCATTAGGAAGATTAGAAATTTTAAGGATTATCAATGTAAACTGGATAGCATGAGGATAAATTTATGTAAAATTCAGGGACACATTCTACAGTTGTACCTCATTAGATTGAGGCTTTATTTACCTTCTTCTCCTTGACACTGGCTTGCTTAGAATTAGTAATATACAGCCATCCAGCAGGGAGACCTTACACCCACTACTAAATGTGTCCCTTTATCAAGTAAGATCAAGTAAAAGAAAACTTATATAGCAATTACTAGCATTTGCGGGCTACTGAAAGCTATAATTTGCACCCCCAGTACCTGACACAGATTCAGTTTAGATTATTTCTATTCAATCTGTGGACTTCATTACAATAAAATGCTTACATCTTGGATATATATACAGTGAGCTCAGTGAGGAATGCTTTCAGAACAAGTTCCCTACCAGCATGGTTAGGATAGCAGGGTTTTTCCCTATGACAACTTTTAGAACTTTATGTCACAGTATATTTATATTTGTAGATATATATATTTTAGTAGAAGAAATTTAGAGAAGGCTTTTGAGATGTTTCTGCATTCATCATATATCTGAGATTCAGTGAACTGATTAACTCTATTGCAAGATTTTTGGCTGATGTTTCCTGTCCTTAGGTATATTTTATGGGAAATTGAGTTAATGGTGCTTTCTTATCTAAGTTGCAGTGTAGGACAATCATTGCCACAACAGCTGCTTTTGCAAAGAAGCTGGAAGTAAAGGAAATACTTACAAATGTAACGAACATGTCTGATGAGAAATTATTGGATAGCTGGAATAAGACAGAAGGAAGAAAACACCTGAGTGAAAATCAACATGAACACACACTTGATGCAAATGTAGAGATATATACCTTGTGGAATGCCCATTATGGCACTCCAACCTAAGCTCTTTTCCCCTCTTTGACCTTGATTGTTCTTGATAACATAACATATAATTATCAGGAAGAGAGGACTTGTTGGTACAGTCCTCCTATTATCTAAGCATTATCTATAGGTATATAGTAGAGATGATTAAATGACTAATTTACTTATATGTAATCTACTTCAGTTTAATTTGGGTCTATTCCATTCACTGTTAACTTTTTATTAAATAACTGCATCACGTTAATGAGGATGCCAGCTGACAGTGCATCTTGTAAGCAAGATCGGGCAATAGAACTTCTACTGCGGCTATGCCTTTCTGAATTTTATGAAACAACTTTTGAGAAAAAAGTGTTTTTATTTTTAATAAAGTCATTTGTTTTGAATCTGTAAGAAATAATGACTGCTCCATCCTCCTTGTGCTGCTTTACAGAGGTCAATGCTTTATTTGATAAGTGAAGGTGAGTTACCTGAAATTTGATTTATGGTGACTTCTATTAAACTATGGCACACTTCTAGTTCTCACATAGACACTCACTGTTGAACAAGGCATGAAGCCACTGAGGTACTTACAAATATCCGACGTGTCTCTATAGCAAGGCCATTGATGTGCTGAGACAATATGATGGCATCATCAAAAAGGTCTTCTGTGAGCATTTCACTGACACCTGATCCACTGCCATTTGTGGGTACAGAGACCACGTTCTCCCACAGGAGAAGATTTGACACCAACAGTATCTGCAGTGCCCCTGATACAGAGAAACAGCTGTGCTGTGATCCATTCATCCAAAGTTATCAACACTTTCTCTGCCTAGCATCTTCCACAGTATTGTTTGTGCCCTCTGTGATTCTGTGATAGTACATAACTGTATTTCACACTGCAAAAGTAATTATATATACATCGTTACACAAATGTATAGTTTTAGAGCTTGGTAATTTCTACATTTTAGATTGATATGATAAAAGACTTACCCAGCATTTGGGAGGCAGAGGCAGGCAGATTTCTGAGTTCAAGGCCAGCCTGGTCTACAAAGTGAGTTCCAAGATATCCAGGGCTATACAGAGAAACCCTGTCTCGAAAAACCAAAAAAAAAAAAAAAAAAAGACTTAAATTGTTAAACAGTTTCATTCTAAAAGAACTTTGAGTGGTGTTTATAGTTACTGAATACAGAAAGTTTAAGTGTTTGGGAATTTAGCCTGTTGTTTGATGGTTTTCTGTTTGTTTGACTTTTTTGTGGTCAAATTCTCCAAGATACTAATTCTACTTATATATCCATGCCTCATAAGATTAAACTAGTGATTACATGTTGTCTAATAGTGAAAATGAGAATAATGTCATGAGAAAGGTAGCCTATGGTGGTTTTGATAGCTCACAATAATAAAGCTATATATGTCTGTTTCATGCAAAGGATTCCAATAGACTTTTTCATGAATTTTTAGTTTTATAAAGACATTGTGAGTAATTATAGTACTGTGCGTGCCATTGTAGCATTCTCAAACTAAGCAGGTGAAAGAGAACCCTAGGATTAAATGATTTTTCCCTGAGCCCAGTACATTGTTGGTGAGATAGATTCTCTAGATGCCATCACTGTGAATGTGAACATGTCATACCACATTTGCATGCCATACAAAACTGGGTGCTATCTTGAGCATATGGATGCCAGAGACCATATCTATGATGCTGAGAGTCAGTGTCCTTCTTGTAAAGTACACACTTTACCTTAGATTACANTTGGACCACCATGTTCAGGTGATTCAATTAATCACACAAGGAAAGGCGAATAATTAGTATAGTCTGAACACTTATAAGGTACATTCTTTGCTCATCTTAGAATGCAAAGCATTGGTTCTCCCATTTATGTTGGCTCTTAATCAAATCACAAAGTTGATGCTTTCTGTCAGAACTACTGTACCATATTCTGTTGGTTGGCATATTTTGCCATGCTTGCTCTTGGCATTCGCATGTAGTGAGTCCTTCCAAGGTTGGAAGTTGTCCACAAGAAAGTTCTCTAGTTTCTTTGGAGCCATGAAACTAGGCAGCATAGTCAAAGTTTCCAGTTCAATACCACTCTGATTTATCCATGTAGTGGAACCAGAGAATGAAATGGCTTTAGCATTTGAGTCTATTCCATTTACTACAGGCATGTATTTAACAGTAGCCTCAAGAGCCTGAATGGTGTCAGGAGCCTTAGAGATCTTAGGTTCTGTTTACTCCAGGCACTGACACTGTGTTAAATAACTCAATACCTGTTGGGAATGCCTTTTCCCATATAATTATGTAATATATTATCACTTATTTAACCACTGTTCTGTTCTGTCAACTCATCAGTTTTCATGTTATTCACTACCAAATGAATAAAACATTTAGAGATCATATTAACATGTAGATTTTGAAAGCATCAGCTCAGTCCCTGAAGGACCAGTGCTTCCTACTTCAGGAAAGTCTAAAATGGCATCAGGATTTTGGATCTCTGTGTGTAGTAAATAATATCTTTTCAAGTGTTTAATAGACTGAGCAGGTCCTATCCTCATTTTTTTTACTCCTCCAAAAATAAAATGTGGGTCTGTCTATCTATCTATCTATCTATCTATCTATCTATCTATCTATCATAATCTATTTATAGTTAAAAATATTTTTATAGCTGCTGTGTATGATTTAGCTCATGGTTTGCCATAGTCTCACCAACCATGCTAGGGGTAGTTCACATATGCCACAGACAGTTCTCTACTTCTAGCTCTTTGGGGTCCATCTTTACCGGAGCTATTTATCTTAAGTATCTTCTGGTATGGTCTAGGACTGTATGAGTAACCTCTTCTCCACAGACAAAATTCTGGGACTCCAAAGATTTTCTAGCAGTTATTATCCTCAGGTAAAATATTCAGTAAGATGTATAGCAGATGTTCAGATAAACACCCTTGTACAGTATTCCTATGTTCAGGACAGAATTGGATGCAATGCACTCCTTGCGGTCAGAATCACTGTCCATATTTAGGACAAGTTCAGCTTTGTGCATCTTCAGCTCTCTGTACTTGTTCTTCCACAATTGTCTGGAGTTCAGAGGATTTTATTTAGGAATGTATATATGGTTAGATAATACCTATGATAATTTTAGGTATTCCTCATACCTTCCTTTTCAAAGATATCATTAGCATATATTTTGTGTATTAATGCAGCTTTAGATAACTCTAATAGTAGACTTTTATTTCCCATAAATAAGATTCTTTCAGAATTCAGTTTGCACAATATAAAAACTTATATCTGCCTGTATATTTACATTATACATGTATTTATGTATGTATGTACATATGTATGTATGTATATATGAATGTATATGTGTGGTTTTCCATTTTCATCTAAGGGATTTTCACATTTGAAAATTAAATAAAATAGAGAAATATCTTTGCTATTCATTTTATAAATTCATGGCTGTCACTAATTCTGTTTCCTTCCATGTGTCACTTGGAGAACACTGGGACCAGCACACCCTTAATAGTGTAGTGTCATTCAGTTTACCCAACACTGACAACAACTGTAATACATACATTATTGATGAATTATTATATACATGCTTGACTTTAGGCTAAAGCATTGAAAGATTGGAAATACAAGTAGGCAAACTCATGAGGCCAAAGTAACAATAATAATAACAATAATTTCCCCATTCTTTTAATAGGCATAGTTCAAAAACATTGATCCTTGTGTTCCCAATAGATCACTATATTTTGATCCTAGTAACATTGATCTTTGAACTGTATTTGAAGATCTTTTATTAATTCTTTATTTACATTTCAAATGTAATACCACTATCAGGATTCCCCATCCAGAAATCCATAATCCTATCCCCATCTCCCTCATTCTATGAGGGTGCTCCTCTAACCACCCACCCATTCCTGTATCCCCTCCCTGTAATCCCACACTACACTGGGGAAATTAGCCTTCACAGAACCAAGGGCCTTTCCTCCCATTGATGCCAAACAAAGCCATCTTCTGCTACATAGGCAACATAGGTTGCTGCATGTGTACTTTTTGGTTGATGGTTTAGTCCCTGGGAGTTCAAGGGGGGTAAGTTTGGTTGATGTTGCTCTTCCAATGGAGTTGCAAACATCTGCAATTCCTTCAGCCCTTTCTCTAACTCCTCCATTATGGACCCTGTGCTCAGTCCAATGGTTGGCTACAAACATCCACCTCTGTATTTGGCAGGTTCTGGCAGAGCATCTCTGGAGACAGTTATACCAGTGACCTGTCAACAAGGGCTTATTAACATCAGCAATAATGTCTGGGTTTGGTGACTGTATATGGAAGGGATACCCAGGTTGATCAGTCTCTGGATGGCCTTTCTTTCAGTCTCTGCTCCACACTTTGTCTCCTTATTTCCTCCCATGAGTATTCTGTTGCCCTACAAAGATGGACTGAAGTATCTACACTTTGTTCTTCCTTCTCTTTGAGCTTCATATGGTCTATAAATTATACTTTGGCTATTCCAAGTTTTGGGGCTAATATCCACTTATCAGTGGGTGCATACCATGTGTGTTCTGTTGTGATTGGGTTACATTACTCAGGATGATATTTGCTAGTTCCATCTATTTTCCTTAAAATTTCAGTTGACAGACATCTCAGTTATTTCCAGCTTCTGGCTACCATAAATATGGCTGCTATGAACATAGTGGAGCATGTGTCCTTATTATGTGTTAGAGCATCTTTTGGGTATATGCTCAGGAGTCGTATAGCTGGGTCCTCAGGTAGTAGTATGTCTAATTTTCTGAGAAACCACCAGACTGATTTCCAGAGTAATTCTACCAGCTTGCAATCCCACCAACAATGGAGAAGTGTTGCTCTTTCTCCAAATGCTCAACAGTATCTTCTGTCACCTGAGTATTTGTTGTTAGCTATTGTGACTGGTGTGAGGTGGAATACCAGAGTTCTTTTGATCTGCAATTCCCTGATGACTAAGGATGTTGAACATATTTTTAGGTTCTTCTCACCCATTCAATATTTCTCAGTTGAGAATTCTTTGTTTGGCTCTGTACCCCATTTTTAATAGGGTAATTTGGATCTCTGGAGTCTAAATTTTTGAGTTCTTTGTATATATTGTATATTAGCCTGCTATTGGATGCAGATATTTTCCCAATGTGTTGGTTGATGTTTTGTCCTATTGACAGTGTTTTTTCCCTTACAGAAACTTTGCAATTTTATAAGGCCCCATTTGTCAATTTTTGATCTTAGAACATAAGCCATTGTTTTCTGTTCTGGAAATTTTCCACTGTGCCCATGCATTTGAGGGTTTTCCCCACTTTTTTTTTTCTATTAGATTCAGTGTATCTGATTTTATGTGGAGGTCCTTAATCCACTTGCACTTGAGCTTTGTACAGGGAGGTAAGAATGGTCTCAAGAGGCAAACTCATAACAATGAGTGTCTCCAAAAAGAAACTAGAGAGAACATACATTAGCAGCTTTATAGCACATCTGAAATTTCTAGAACAAAAAGAACCAAACATATCAAAGAGGATTAGAGAGCAGGAAATAATCAAACTCAGGGCTGAAATCAACCATGTATAAATGAAAAGAACTATACAATGAATCAACAAAACCATGAGCTGGTTATTTGAGAAAATCAATAGGATATATAAACTCTTAGACTGACCAGAGGGCATAGAGTCAGTATTGCAATTAATAAGATTATAAATAAATAGGAAGACAACAACAGAAACTAAGGAAATTCAAAAAATCATCAGATCCTCCAACAAAAGCCTATACTCGTCAAAACTGGAAAAATCTGAATGAAATGGACAATTTTTTAGACATATACCATGTACCAAAGTTAAATAAGGATCAGGTAAACTGCCTAAACAATTCCATAACCCCTAAAGAAATGAAAGTAGTCATTAAAAGTCTCCCAACCAAAAAAGCCCAGGAATAGATGATTTTAGTGCAGAGTTCTATCAGACATTCAAAGAAAACCTAATACCAATACTCTTCAAACCATTCCTCAAAATAGAAAGAAAAGGCTCTCTACCCAGTTTGTTCTATGAAGTCACAATTATGCTGATACATAAACCACACAAAGGCCCAACAAAGGATGAGAACTTCAGACCAATTTCCCTTATAAATATTAATGTAAACATATTCAATAAAATTCTTGTCAACTGAATACAAGAAAACATCAAAACAATCATCCACAATGATGAAGTAGGCTTCACCCCAGGGATACAGAGATTGTTCAATATATGGACATTCATTAATACAATCCACTAGATAAACAAACTCAAGAAAGAAAACATTTAATCATCTCATTAGATGATTGAGAAAGCATATGGATTCAGGACATTGGATTTGGGAAGCAGTGGAATGCATAACATAGTGCTTAATGGATCATCCTATTAGGAATATGAAAAAAAAATCCTATTTAGGGTGATTTACACTCTAAAGCCCTTGCTCTAGAGGTGTCAGAGGAAAGGAATTTTAGAAAATTGCTTATAAGATGTTAAGGTGATGAATGTGGCTGATTATGCCCTTATCTGAAGAATCTGCCTAAGGCTAAGGTGAAGAGACTCATATTAGTTGCAAAATTGACAAAGGAAGTTTGAAAATGTCCAGCATAAACATGTCCTCTGGTTTACTTTCATGAAGAACATTTTAATTAAGAATAACAAGTTTGAAAAGGAAAAATACAAAATATATGGTTCAAGTATTAAAGGGACACCAGAAAGTGCAATGGAACTAAATTCTATGTTCAAACATAAACAGATTAAGGTAGTATGACTTCAGGTCAAGATCCCACCTAAGTATAGCAGTTTTTGCTTTTGCAGTTGAACAATGGATAGTTTTACTATTATGACCTGTTTATTCACTTCATTTAGACATAAGGAAATATTGTGTGTTGAATTGACATGTGATGAAGCAAACTTTTGATCTGGATCTTGTGGAATAGTCATCATGAAGATCTTAGGTTCAGGCATATGGGTATAGGCATTTAATCACAGGAGACAGAGGCAAGCATACCTCTGAATTCAAGGCCAGCCTGGTAGAGACCAATTTTATGTAAAGAAAAGCTTAGATTCATGAATGGTGGTATACACCTTCAATCCCAGCATTCAAGAGACAGAGCCATCTAGATATCTGAGTTCATGGTCTCATAGCAAGTCCCAGAATAGCAAAGCTTAGGCATGAAGCAGTTGGAAAATAGAACAGTCAATAATATAATAGAACTAGAGGACAATGTTACAACCCAAGAAGGCAGCAGAACTTCAAAGATTCAGCCATGTGGCACTCTCTTTGGAGCCAATAATAGAAGGGTTGTTGGGACAATTGATGCTGGTTAGCTAAGCATTTAACAGTGATTAAGAAGATACCAGCATCACTAAGGTAAAAATCTTCTGGACAATATTTTCTGAGAATACAAAGAAGCTGTGTCCCAAAGATAGAAGCCAAATTTGTTAATGTGAAAAATTACCAGGTGGTTTTTGTTTTGAAGGTATGAAGGTATCATGGAGAGAGCTGAGGCTTGGCACTATGAGAGGCTTGGGAAGGCAATTGATGAAGGTTCAACTCTGCTGCAGTTGATGGCCCAAGATGGAGGCAAGCATGCAAAGAGGTTGAGGCTTGTCATCATGAAAGGAGCCTATGAGATGCTATTGGTGAAGCTAAGTTGCAGTGGAAGATGCTATTACAATGGGATGACCACTAAGAAGAGCAGCAGCAGTATAGTAGAATCAACCAGATCCTGGAGTACCACAAAGGGCAGAACTGGTGAAGTGGCCTAAGCGTTTGGAGGAGCCCAGAAATTTATTAGAACAAGAAGCTGTAAACTTGAACTTGTCTTGGATAGCATAAAATGTTAGAGATGCAAGAGCCATGGGATACCTGGTAAGTAAAGCTACTAATAAGTAAAACTAGCCCAAGAGAAAGGAATCATTACAGTAAACAAAGATGAAGAGAGTTGTATTCTATAGAGTGCTTTGACATCAGACATGGAGGTGCACAGTTTGAGTTTGTCCAGCTGATATCCTGTCTTGTTTATTCCAGTATTTCCTCATTTTGGAATGGTAATATATATTCTGTGATGTTGGCAGAATGAGACCTGCTTTTTGGTTCTGATTTTATAGGGTATTACAGTTAGGGTGTTGCATTAATCTCAGAGGAAATTTTGAACTTTAGACTTTTTTCTTCTTTTTCTTTTTCTTTTCTTTTTTTCTTTTCTTTTCTTTTTTTTTTTTTCCGAGTCAGGGTGTCTCTGTGTAGCTCTGGCTGTCCTGGAACTCATTTTGTAGACCAGGCTGGTCTCGGACTCAGAAATCCGCCTGCCTCTGCCTTCCAAGTGTTGGGATTAAAAGCGTGTGCCACCATGCCCGGCTGAACTTTAGACTTTTAACATTGTTAATACCATTATAGATTATTGGGACCTCTGAGGTTCAACTAAATGCATTTTACATTATGCTAAGGCTTGGTATTACCCCCATAGATATATGTGTTTGAACCAGCCTATAGGGTCAAGAGAGTAGAATATGGTGGTTTGAATATTATTGGCCTAAGGAGTGGTATTATTAGGATGTGAGGTCTTGTCAAAGTAAGTGTGGCCTTAGTGGAGGAAGTGTTTTATTATATAGGTGTATGTTGTGATGCCCCTCTCCTTGCTGCCTAATAGAGCCCCTTCCTTGCTGCCTTTGGATTAGAATATAGAACCATTGACTCCTCTAGATCCATGTATGCTTTCATGTTGCCATGATTCATGTCCTGATAGTAGACTGAGCCTCTCTGTAAACCAGACAAATTAAATGTTGTCCTTTATAAGAGTTTCCTTGGTCATTGTCTTAGTTTGGGTTTTACTGCTGTAAAGAGACACCATGAACAAGGCATATATTAAACCATCCCTGCATTCCTGGGATGAAGCCTACTTGGTCATGATGGATGATCGTTTTGATGTGTTCTTGGATGCGGTTTGCAAGGATTTTATTGAATATTTTTGCATCGATATTCATAAGGGAAATTGGTCTGAAGTTCTCTTTCTTTGTTGGATCTTTGTGTGGTTTAGGTATCAGAGTAATTGTGGCTTCATAGAATGAATTAGGTAGAGTACCTTCTGTCTCTATTTTGTGGAATAGTTTGAGGAGAGTTGAAATTAGGTCTTCTTTGAAGGTTTGGTAGAACTCTGCACTAAACCCATCTGGTCCTGGGCTTTTTTAGGTTGGGAGACTACTGATGACTGCTTCTATTTCTTTAGGGGAAATGGGCCTGTTTAGATCATTAATCTGATCCTGGCTTAACTTTGGTACCTGGTATCTGTCTAGGAAATTGTCCATTTCCTCCAGGTTTTCTAGCTTTTTTTATATTTTCAATTTTAGAAGAGGTGCCATGTGGTGCTGAGAAGAAGGTATATCCTTTTGTTTTAGGATAAAATGTTCTGTAGATATCTGTTAAATCCATTTGTTTCATGACTTCTGTTAGTGTCCATGTGTCTCTGTTTAATTTCTGTTTCCAGGATCTGTCAATTGGTGAGAGTGGGAAGTTGAAGTCTCCCACTATTATTGTGTGAGGTGCAATGTGTGCTTTGAGCTTTACTGCAGTTTCTTTAATGAATGTGGCTGCCCTTGTATTTGGAGCATAGATATTCAGAATTGAAAGTTCATCTTGGTTGATTTTACCTTTGATGAGTATAAAGTGCCCCTCCTTGTCATTTTTTATAACTTTGGGTTGAAAGTCAATTTTATCCGATATTAGAATGGCTACTCTAGCTTTTTTCTTCAGACCATTTGCTTGGAAAACTGTTTTCCAGCCTTTCGCCCTAAGGTAGTGTCTGTCTTTTTCCCTAAGGTGTGTTTCCTGTAAGCAGCAAAATGTTGGGTCCTGTTTGTGTAGCCAGTCTATTAGTCTATGTCTTTTTATTGGGGAATTGAGTCCATTGATGTTAAGAGAAATTAAAGAAAAGTAGTTGTTGCTTCCTGTTATTTTTGTTGTTAAGGTTGGGATTCTGTTCTTGTGGCTGTCTTCTTTTAGGATTGTTGAAGGATTACTATTTATGGTCTCAGAGGGACCAGAGAGACAAAATGGCTCCCTCACCTGCTTTGGTGGTCTCAGCCCTCCTGGGCAGCCACCTCTCCTCTAACGGAAAAGGTGCCCATATGTATGCAGCCCAAACCAGGGCCTGTCCCTGAAGCTGTTTCACTTCTCCAGTCCACACTCTCACCTGTGCAGACTGGTCCCAGAGGGACCCTGGAGACAAGATGGCTCCCTCACATGAGTGTGTACTTAATGCAAATGTAGACACACATTTTCTGGAGCACACATTGTTGGCTCTTATCCCATTTCTCATCCCCCTGTTTCCAAGAGGATGCCCCCATCCCTGGCAGGCCTCCGTACTCTCTGGGGCCTCAAGACTCTAGAGGGTTAGGTGTCTCTTCTCTCACTGAGTCTAGAATAGGTAGTCCTCTGCTGTATATGTGCCAGAGGCCTTGGACCTGCTCTTGTATGTTGCCTGGTTGGTGGCTCAGTGTTTGAGAAATATCATGAGTCCAGTTGAGATATCAGGTGGGTTGAGACTGCTAGTATTCCTATGGGGTCACCCTCCTCCTCAGCTTTTTCTAGCCTTTCCCTAACTCACCCATAGCTTGCCAACATCAGTCCATTGGTTGGGTGTAAGTACCTGCATCTGTCCCATTCAGCTAGTCAGAAACTCTGACACAGACTTGTTCATGTCTCAAAGAACTGCAGGAACAAAAGTGGAGAAGAGACTGAGGGAAAAGCAGTCCATTGCCCAGCCCAATTTATGATCCATCTCAAGGGGAGGCTCCAAGGCCTGACACTATTACTGATGCTATAGTGTGCTTACAGACAGGAGCCTAGCGTAACTATCCTCTTAGAGGACCAACAAGCAATTGTCTGAGGCATTTATATATTTTTAAATACCATGCATTTTCAATGCAGACTTAAGATTATATAGCATTATCATTGTCTTATTTATCATGTGCATGTGTCTGTGTGTTGAAATGTATTTATTTCATATCTAAGTGTAGAGAGAAGGCAGATAACAATCTCAAAGGTTAAGAGTGAGATACTATATATTTATTTAATTAAAAAATATAGAACCTCTCCCTGCCCTGAAACTTGCTAAAATAAAATAAAGTACTCTGGATGTTCAGCCAGGTGCCAGTAAACACCTTCCTCCCTAGCAAGGGAATTATAAACATAAGCAACCATACTGACTTTCATTGTCCCATTTATTTCCTTGGTTAAGATTAAAAAAAAAAAAAACAGTGGATGCAGTAGCTATTTCTGACTTTTTTTTTTAAATCAGCTTTAGTACCCCTTTCCTCCAACTGGGTTCCTTCATTACTTCTTCATGTGAGGGGAGGTGCCTAGTCTTGTTTGTTGCAACATGAAATGTCATATTTGATATGCCTGAGGAGCCTGACTTTTTCTGAAAGGAAAACAAAGGAGGAATGAATGAATATCGGGAAGAAGGAAGTAGGGGGAAGAGACTAGGCAGAGAGGAGTTTGGGAAAATAATGTATGAGAAAAAAATTTTAAAATATAATTTATACTATTAGTCCTTGTAAGTGGTCTCAAAGAAAGGGTTCCAATGATTGATAACCACAGTTTTAAAATAATTTGATATATGTTGTATTGTGCAGATATTTTTTAGATGAAAATTTTTCCTGAGTCTAGTGCTGGGTTACTTGAAGAAGTAAAAATGTATGCTAATACCTGATATACAAGACACAACTAGAATAAAAAAAAATTCCATCAGTGAGATTGAATAAACTAATTGGTGTCTCAAATTTACTCAGAAGAACATGACTGAGAGGTTAATTGCAAAAATCATGGTTGATCCATTGAAAACTGAATGTCAGAGAAGTTCTACATGGGCCACTAGAGAATGCTGCTGACCTGGAGTTCTGACTTTTTACCTACTATAGAGTCTAACAGATTGCAGAAAGACCATTCATTGATGTAACAGGAAGGAAATGAGTTATAAAACCCTAGATATTTTCCCAGTGACTTCCCTGCTTCAGGTAATGTTAACAGCATTATCAGTATTACAACATACCTGTGTATCTACATGTTTCTGTTGTTTAGGAAGCCAAGTTGACTACATGATCCCTGATTGATATGTCAGATCAAGTTTAAATTACTGTTCTTAATCACATCCCTACTTCCCCTGACTTTTTCACTTTTTTTCTGTAATCTTTTGTATGTTTCCTGTCTCTTGGAAGAGTTAAGATGTGACTTTTTTCTGAAACTTGACCCACCACATCATAGCTTTACTGAATGATTCTAAGAAGTTTAGCTGAGCATTCCTTTCTCTATAGCCTATATCTACTCTAAAGTGTATTTATCCACAAACTATTCATAAACAAAACTCTGTAAAGCAGCTTGAAAAATACATCTTACCCATTCAATAAGTCAAAAGTGAATAGTAATATATAGGCATTTCCTGAAATCATCAAATATATGCTTTTCCTTGGCTTATCATCACAAATCTATATTTCTTCCTGTAGAGTTGACCTTAAATGTAAGAGAATGCTGTTGGTTTCAAGAACTATTGTCCCAGAATTGCATTGGTAGTCATTCCTTGCTGTACTCACTCTTGGTGTTAATATATAACTGAGCATTTGTGGGGCCAGGGATCTGTGGAACTTGTAGGAGCAGGCCTAGAGCAACAGTGGAGTCAAAGAGTGTCCAAACCCCAGAAATCTCATCCTGAGTTCTCCAGAAGTGGGATCATTCTCCCACTGCCCTGAATTTTCATGCCCTAGTGCATATAGCTTTTTGCTCCCCATCTTTGCCTCACCAGAGGAGGTCAAATAGCTCATAGCCATGTTACACTTACTTTCCTCTTATAAGGTCATATCCTGTTGGACACCTGAATTTCTCATCATGCAAATAAGGCATCCCCAGCTCACCGGCCCCTTCTAATGATGTACATTCACCCTGAAAGCTGCTACTCAATCCCAAAATGTTTATATAGCCATTGTTAACCACAATAAACTTAACCAGTTCTCTGAAGCTATTCCTGGATGTGTGTTCTTTCCTCACAAACTCACTGCTGATCAAAATCCTGCCTGCACCCAGTTATTTTTATCTCCCCCCCAGTTCATGCATGAACACAAGGGGCCTGGCTTCCATAAGAGGGAAGTGGCCCCTTAAGTGCCAAGTACTCCCATTAATTCCAGTTCATTTCCAGCAGATTCCTTAGTATTTTTAGAACAGTTAGCATGACAAAGATTCCAGTTCAATCTCTAGTTCTTTAACAGGTTTTTACATTCCAGGGGAAAAAATAATGAAGTATCTTCAGCAACTAAGTCCAATCAGTTTTTTTTCTGGCATATATTTAAGAGTAGCATCGAAAGTTCAAATTCTATGAAGGCGCCTAAAGACTATTGCTAACGACTAAGTGATAATGAAGTAGCAAACTCCAAGCAGTACCATGTTATTCCATAACGTTATGGCTACCAGGAGGTTTTTTTTTTATCATGCACTTATATAATATTTCACAAAAAAATTCTTTCCTACTGCCTTCAGCTATTAATCCATCAGTTCAGTTTTTCCTGATGCTTTATTAAAGAATACCAAATATAGATTTTCAGTTTATAGGATAACTGTGGAGAAGGCTCTACAGGCTCCCTGAAGCCCTAGTTTCTTCCATTTTATAAAATGCT